>JAOVVA010000026.1:4164982-4183128 GCA_028565275.1 Leiocassis micropogon
AGTATATATATATATACAGTATATATATATATACAGTATATCTATATATACACTGTATATGTTGTTGTTTGCCTGAGGTTGTATTTGCCTAATACTAAGACCCGCTACAATAAATTTTTATATAATTTTTTTTAAACACAAAAACACATAGAATTAAAAGAGGGATACTAACTATTTAACATGATAATTATATTAGTTAACCTCTACTACAATTCATTAGGGATGCGAGGTGGTGACCTGGCATAATTATCCTTATCGTCTGGTACCACTAATCATCATAACAATATTACTACACTAATATATTCTGACCCCGTTTGAAGATGTGTTAGTTTGAAGACGTGCAATTAAATTAGCTTATCATTATCCTTTAACAACACACAAAGTACAAATTCGTTTTGACCACCAGTAATGTAGTGGTGAAGTGATCCATTTAGCACTTCTCTCGCCTTTCATGTGCCAGATTTTAGATGTCTTTGGGACATCTAAAATGGGTCATATGAAACCCCTAAAGTAGAGTGCTTAGCAAAGTTTTCTTGATGAGTCTTCTTCAGTCAAAAAATAGCTTTTGTATAAAGGAAAACAGCGGCATCAGCAAAACCTGCATGCCATCTTTCATAGTGATAAGTTATATATCTGTATATGAAAATTGAGCTAGTGTATACATCACAAACTAAGTACATTTAATAATTAAAAAAATATATTCTTATCCAACAAGGCACAAAAAAATCTATATATAATACAGGATATATCATAGTTTATTTTATTTATTCTTTCATTTTAATAAAGGAACCATTTTTAAACCATGATCTATTTTGGTACATGTCTATCCTTTCATTTAAGAAGTCATCTAAACAAAGTTATTAGTGTACTGTATGAGTGTTCTGCTCACTTTCTTCAAGTTCAGTATGTTATGCTGCTTAAAACCTCTTAGGTTTGACTTTATACAAGGGGCATTCGAGTCTAACTAGGACTGTTAATTGTGTAGAATAAAAGGACACCTTAATAAGAGTAACAGCTAACTTTACTTCTTCATATAATCCCCTGCTACACTAATGCACTTATCTCAGTGTTTCACTAGTGCTTGGATACTATCAAGGTAGAACATTTTTTGGTGTTAAGTACATTAAAGCCATGATCAGACATTCTGCTTCGTATCTGAAACACTGGGCCCACAGGAATTCCATTACTGGCAGGTGGAAATGTCTTGGAGTAAGGTCAGGACTGTATGGGGGATGTGGCAATAACTCCCAGCTAAGTTCCTGTAATGTGCAAGTGGTGCTGATGGATGCTTGTGTGTACAGTTCCCATAGACAGAAGCATCTCTTTTGCAAGTTGCTGACAAGTTATCCATCGATTTTTAAGGTTCCACCCACTGAATGTTCTGACTTAGCTCTGAGACACCTCAGTCGGCATTGTAATTCACGGCTGTGTGGCCTTCTTTAAAAAGTTTGCACCATTCAAATTCTCATCACTTCTGTAAAATCGGTTTTATGCCTTCTCTCACAAGAAATTCAAAACAAATCGACTCGAACACTTGAAGAAATACTTGTTAAACTTTGTCCTTGAGTCTCATGTAATGTTTCATTAAGTGTGAAACCATATAAAATGCGGCCTACTTTTTGACCTTGATTGGGAACGGTGGTGTGTGGTGGCAGCTGCATTAATTGCGGTAATATTACAGAATTTGTTATTGTATGGCTTCATTTCATATGGAGTGAATGAGGTTTTATAACCATGAAATTCTCACAAGATACTCATGAGTTATTTCAAATTAAAATGACCTATTATAGATTAAATGAGAAAACCACAAACAAGTAAAACACATTGAACCTTATAATGGATTTACTGCCTGTGGACCATAGAGAAGCAACTTATTGCTTCAAGAGTGCTCTTGAGTTGATATTAAGCTTTGCTCTCTTCACACGTACATGGTACTTAAATAAGAACTCATTTTTATTACACACCATGCCTGGGAAAGTGCAATTCTTTAAAGATTCTCTTTTCCTCAGTAAAAGTTTTAAATCTTGTATGCTTAAGAGTGAGAGAAAAAAACATAACATTATATAGTACATACTATTGAATTCTTGCTGACTGATTAGTTGGTCTAATCATTAAATCATCAGCCTGTGCAGGATTTAATGTGATGGATTTTTTTCCCAGTCAAATATATATATTTTTGTTCTCCAAATCACACTAGGTGAATCACACTTAAAAAAAAGTATGGGCCTGAGAGGAGCCTTTTCAAAAGATGTTAACGAGCCCATCAAGAGACCTCAGGGATGGAGCACACTTTTAATCACTTTTTGTTTTAACCCTGTGATGGAGGTCATTCAGGTGAGTGCTGCTTTGAAGATAAAAAGGTCCATCTTTTCCTGATTTCTGGCTGTTCTACTGGACATCACACATGCTAAATAATGTATCTGCTTTTTTTGTACCGAAATTATGAGTCATGAAATCAGGTTTGTAAAGCCCATGAACACAAGAATAGGTAATGTACTGTACAGTAGTTCATGCCAGATACACAGCATCCAAGTCAGCAGTTTTCAGTAATATTTAGACAAGAGTTCGGCAACCAGCAGCTCCGGAGCCGCAGGTGGCTCTTTCATCCCCCTGCTGTAGCTACCTGTGGCTTTTGGTTTGCTGCAGATGGATAAAAAAAAAAAATCAGCTTTTTATTTCATAAATACGAGGAGGACTCAAATAGACATTGAGTATTTTATTTAAAAGTAACCTTCAACCCAGAGTTCAAAATGTTTTTGTTGCATACAGAAACAAAATTTCGTTTTCTCTGTAGAAGTTAATTGATTTTATAAATGCAGCACACTGTAGTTTTTTATATATATCATAAAGGTAAAAAAAAAAAGCTATATGCAGTGTTATCCTTATTTTAGCCGTCAAAAGGGTTTTGTGACTCCTGGTGTTTTCTTTTTTTTTTTGTGGGAAACGGGTCCAAATGGCTCTATGAGTGTTTAACGTTGCCGACCCATGCTCTTGGCCACAACCACAAATCTGTAAGGTCCCAGATTTTACTAACATTCACAAGTTAACACATGGCTCAAAGCTCATCCAACGTGTTAAGTCAAGTCGGGTTTTATTGTCATTTCAAGCATATACAGTTCAGTGAACCGAAACAACGTTCCTCCAGGTGCTACATACAGCCTAAAATTAACAACATACATAAAAAAATAGCTATGACACAACTAGCTAAAATTAACACCAAACACATTATCTTAGCAGCTAAGGCAACAAATTAACACCATAAAAAACTAGCCAAGACACTAAATTAGCTAACTAGCTAAGATAACAAATTAACACTATAAATTAACCAAACTAGCTAAGACACATTAGCTTACTAGCTAAGGCAACAAATTAACATAATAAATTAACAAAACTAGCTAAAAAAATAATTAGCTAACTAGCTAAGGCAAAAAATGAACACCATACATTAACAAAACTAACCAAGATACCTAATTAGCTAACTAGCTAAGGCAACAAATTAACACCATAAATTAACAAAACTAGCTAAAAAAAGACTAAATTAGCTGACTAGCTAAGGCAACAAATTAACAACATAAATTAACAAAACTAGCTAAAAAAAACTAATTAGCTAACTAGCTAAGGCAACAAATTAACAAAACTAGCCAAGATACCTAGTTAGCTTACTATCTAAGGCAACAAATTAACACCATAAATTGGAAAACTAGCTTAAAAAACTAATTAGCTAACTAGCTAAGGCAACAAATTTACACCATAAATTAACAAAAATAGCTAAGACACCTACTGTAATTAACTAACTAGCTAAGGCAACAAATTAACAAAACTAGCCAAGATACCTAGTTAGCTAACTAGCTAAGACAACAAATTAACATCATAAATTAACCAAAATAGCTAAGACACATTAGCTTACTATCTAAGGCAACAAATTAACACCATAAATTAGAAAACTAGCTTAAAAAACTAATTAGCTAACTAGCTAAGGCAACAAATTTACACCATAAATTAACAAAAATAGCTAAGACACCTACTGTAATTAACTAACTAGCTAAGGCAACAAATTAACAAAACTAGCCAAGATACCTAGTTAGCTAACAAGCTAAGACAACAAATTAACACCATAAATTAACCAAACTAGCTACGACACATTAGCTTACTGCAGTATCTAAGGCAACAAATTAACACCATAATATAAAAAAAAACTGGCTAAAAAAACTAATTAGCTAACTAGCTAAGGCAACAAATTAACACCATAAGTTAACAAAAATAGCTAAGACACCTACTGTTATTAGCTAACTAAATAAGGCAACAAATTAACACCATAAAGTAACAAAACTAGCCAAGACACCTAAATAGCTAACTAGTTAAGATAACAAATTAACAAAATAAATTAAACAAACTACCTAAGACACATTAGCTTACTATCTAAGGCAACAAATTAACACCGCAAATTAACAAAACTAGCTAAAAAAAAACTAATTAACTAACTACTTAAGACAACAAATTAACACCATAAATTAACAAAACTAGCCAAGACACCTAACTAGCTTGCTAGCTAAGACAACAAATGAACACCACAGATTAAGCAAAACTAGCTAAGATACATTAGCTTACTAGCTTAAGGCAACAAATTAACATCATAAATTAACAAAACTAGTTATGAACTATATAAAAAACAGAATTTTGAATAATGGCCCCCCAATTAATTAGGCTTATGAAAATGCTGACCAATATAAAGCAAGAGACAATTTGATGAAAAGCTATGAATATTAAACATTTAATACAGTATGTGTTTAATAAATTGTCTGTATAGTGCTGCAGAGTAGTCGTGATTATATACAGTAATAATCCCGTTTTTCTATCCAATAGTTCCAAGCTTAAAAAAAAAGCTAAAAAATTTGATCCAGCGCAACTTCTTGTTGTGCATTTTCCCCCCTCATATGCTTTATATTATGACTGACAGTTATTCATGCATGCACCATCATAGAAGTGTGCTATGCATTTAATTCGCTATTATGACTTAGTGTTTTTATTATGAGTTATAGTGTTTATTATGAGTCTAATTAGTGTTTATTTACGGTATATAAGAAAACATGCTGACAGATTGAAAGATAAGCTGACCAAGTAATCATCTGCAACAGTAACAGTTAACAAACATGTGTTCTCCATAATTTTATTCATAAAAATTCGGTTCTCAAGATATGCCGTGTCTCCTTACTAAGATCGACAAACTTTCCCCCACTTGTGTCACATAATTGATCACATTTGATCACATAACTTTCAAATAGCTGAGCAATTATAGTATCAGCTCTTCACTTTGTATGATATAATCAAGTTTAAAATGAAGCACTTTCTCCTGAAATGTGTTAACTGCCTAATTTGTACTTCAAAGAGGCAGTAAAGGTCCTAGCTCACTTGCTACTAATTTTCCAGTGCTCTGTATTCAGATGAGTTCTTAAAGATATTTGTCGCATGCCAGCTGAAGAAGAGCACCCTTAATCTGCCTCTGACAGTTGTGGTCAGCAGCTGTGCTCTTAAAAACGTTCTTCCTTGTAAAAGTACCATAACAGAAGAGGTCATTATGCACAGCATGTTGATTTCATCTGTCTTTACCCGGGCAAAATATTTTCCCATTACTAGATAAGCTGTACTTCTCCTGCAATTTGACAGGCTCAGCTGTCTGGACATCGACGGGTGGGATCATTTTCTCTGTACATAATAACTTATATTGTTCAGCTGGTGCTGTTGTTATTACGGGTGCGTCTCTTAAAACCACCTCGTAAAAAAGTCTAGGTCTGTGTAGAAATCATCCCAGAGGTCACTTCTGAGACTAGTGAACTTCTTCAATTTTACAGATGACTTTTTTTTTTTTTTGCTGCAAATTTACTACCTGTAGCTGATAATCCGACTCTTGTGCTTTCTTGCCCGCTGTTTTCATGTTCTCATCAGGTTGCCTCTCACTTATTTTATTTCAAATGCCGATTCATTATCTTCTTCCATTAAACTTGGCTCTCACATGCATGATGAGAATGACCTATGTTATCAACCTTCACAGATTAATGATAATTACTGTCCTGATCAGGTGTATTAACCCCTTCCTTCACCTTGTACCCCCAATCTCTTTCTCCAATTTAGACTCTTGTTCATGTATTGCTTTCTTAAAATATACTGTGTACCTGGTTCTTTCTGCTACTTTGCCTTCTTTCTCATGTCCTGCCCCACTATTAGCATATTGCTCATCCATCAATTTAAAGATTTCTCAAATTGTAGTATCTTAGCCTCTTGTTCTTTCTGCGTTCTTCATATCTTAGGGTCTTCCTCAAGTTGTCCTGACTCACACTTTCTTTAAGGTTTTCAGGGTTTGTTGTGTGCAAATCTTACTTAGTTTGTTTCCCTTTCAATTGTCATATAATAATTTACATTTGTTTAGATTTGTTTATCTTTAATCTTTTTTCACCTGCTGTTATAATAAAAGGATATAGTGTAGGGTGGCGTATGGTTAGCACTGTCGACCATGCATCTCCACTGTTCGTGTTCAATGCCTGCCTGCCGGGTCTGTGTGCATGGAGTTTGCATGTTCTCCCTGTGCTTGGTGGGCTTCCTCTGGGTACTCTGGTTTCCTCCCACAGTCCAAAGACATGCGGATTAGGCTAATTTGCGTTCCCAAAATTGCCAATAGTGTGTGAATGAATGTGTGAGGTTACTCCTTCAGATTGAAATATAATGACCTGGTCAGGTTCTGCTTCTTCACCGTAGATTTCAGAATCTCTGATTCATTGCTCCCGCACGTTAATTATTCAGTGGATTCATTACATACATTCTGCTTCCACATCATGATCAGACCTTTACGAATATTTCAGCTTTTTTTGGTTTAAGAAGCTCCATATTAGGGTCCTGACTTACCTTGGTGACTTTGGATTATTTGGAAGTACAATAGTCCACACCCCCCAAAAGTTGTAGGTAATGCCTGGCTGTGTTGTAAATGTAAAGTCAGCGAGAGTGGTTGCTGTTGTAGTGACTGGTGTTGAAAAGATACTGAATGATACAGTATTAGGACCCTGGTGAAGAAATGGGTCAGGCCTCCTTTGGGCATCATGATGTTCCCTTGCTGAAATGAGGGTTGGAGTGAGATTACTATCTAGGCCATCTTTTTCCTTTTCACCACCACGCTCACTGGATGGCCCCGTGGCAGATCATGTGGGAGAGAATGTCTCTTTTCCATTCACTGTTTTCTCCTTTTCGTGTGTGTGAAAAACACCTCTTCATCATGTACCATTGTTTCTGCGTAGTAAATGATAGATGTAAGAGGGTGTCATTTAGGTGTACTGTACGAGTGTGTCATTTTCATCTTCAGTGAGAGAAACTTCTGCAATTTCTGCAAACTATCTATTAATACCCACATTTCATCAGAAATAATTGCCTTGGCTGATAGCAGGTTACGTTTAATATGAAATGGTATGTGCCACCTCAGCTATAAAACTTCTGGGTGTGGTGATGAGGCAGATGCTGAACTTTTGCCAGACCCGTACAGAAGTAAGTAAGTAAAGTAATTCCAACCCATACAGTTTCGCTTTAGGTAACCATAAGTCCATTTCAGATAGTAGAGTGTATTTTTAATTAGGTTTCACAAAAATGACTCAGTTCAAAGCTTAGTTCAATTATTCACTACTTTGGTTGCCTGAATCTAGACAATCATCTGCCAACCTTGCTTAAAAGCCAGAGTTTTAAGGTCATCTCGCAGAGAGGTCTTCTCAGTCAGTGCTTTTATCATAGTTTCCCTCAGGCTTGGACTTCCTGATTAAGCTGCTGTAACTGGCCTGTCCCTATTGATGTCTGATATATTAATCTCCAATATAACCGCATAGTCTGCTAATATTCCTCTAGAGCCGTGAAGTCATAATGTATGTAAATTAGAGCTTAAATGATACAGCACTTTAGTCTAAGCCGAATTTGCTGCTGTCAAAGGCTGGTTTAAAATATGCTGCATTATTGTTTCAGCTGTTTATCTTTAGAGCTGTAAAGATTTTATTCTCTAGCTTTTTGCTGACATTAGGAATCTATTTACAGGCCAGGGTTATTTTTAGTTACTGGGGTTTGAATTCTTATAATATAACTTATATTGTAGTTATATTATGTAGACAGGTTTAATAAAACTGTAAGATATCAACAATGCGAAGGGTGTTCGAGGCAAACCGGGACGTTTTGTGCAAAAATAACAGAACATAGTTATGAGAGTAAAATCTCCCTGTGTTTCTCTATATAATCCCCTGCTACACTAGGGCGGGACTGTACGGAGGATGTGGCAGTAACTCCCAGCCGAGTCCCTTTAATGTGCAAGCGGTGTTGGTGAATGATTGTGTGTACAGTTCACACGGAAAGATTCATCTCTTCCACAAGCAGGCAATAAGTTATTAGTCGATTTTTGACATGAATGATGCAGTCGGCTCTGAGCCATCTCGACCAGGATCATTATTCACGGGTGTACGGCCTTCTTTAAAACGTTTGCACTGTTCAAATGTTTTACTGTCAAGCCCTGGTTTGACTTGAAAGCTCCTTGGAAATATTATAACTTTGACTGTAATGGGTTGCGATTTCTATTACTGTAACAAAAGTGATTCAGTTTGAGAACCTGAGCAATAAGGGATATGATTACATCAGTAGCACCAGCGTTGATTACTTTGTTTAAAATGTATCATACGTATACCTCTGTTATATTTCACTTTGTTATACTGTTCACCCTTGTATATGTACAGTCATGTTGAATTGCATGTGTCAGATTAGTACTGTGTCTAAGCCATTACTGTCTAGAACCTATACTCAGTGCATCATGCAACTACAACTAAATGTCTCACCTCCCAGTCAACAAGCTGTATGTCTTTGGAATGACTACAGAAAATGACTTCATTCTCTGCATTTTCCGCTCCTTTCCCCAGCTGGCTTGAGACTGCCTGTTCCCCAGAACTATGATGTCTTTAAACCCAAGGAGGTCATTAAAGACATGCTGCACATGTAGGAGAGAGAACACAAGAGATTTATGCTATGTTTAATTTCCTTTTACGAGTCAGATGTTGTTTCGCTAATTAGTGGTCCTACCAACTGTTGCCATGCTTCAGGTTATTTTTAAGCGCACTTGCATTTGGCAGGGATTAAACAGCATAGCGTTCTCGGTAAATATATCTCAATTTTCCAGGAGCTATGGGAAAAGTACAGCATAAAATATAGATAATGTATCAAAATCTCACTCAGTTAAAACACTTCTTTTAATTGCATTTAAGTATAACAAATAAAACAAAAGTAGGTTAGCCAGAGCAAGTTATGCTTTGAAAGCGTCTTGATGTTTTTTCTACAATGATGAATGTTCTTGGATGCTTTAAATTCTAAAGAGATCACGAATGAGCCAATAAGGTCGATGAGGGTTTTAGAAGTGCAAAAAGTACATTCCATGTATCCATCCAGGAACCTCTGTAGTCCAACTAGGGACCGTGGAGGCCAGTGGTGATTACCATTGTATTTATTCCCATTTTTACAACCATGGTAGGATCTCTGGTCAACATTCACACATGCATTCACGTATTACGGGCCATTTGGGAACGCCAATCAAACCTAGTCTGCATGTCTTTGGACTGTGGGAGAAAACCGGAGTGCGCGGATGAAACCCACCAAGCACTGGGAGGACATGCAAACTCCATGCACACAGACCATAAGCAAGAATCGAACCCAGACCCTCGAGGTGCACGGACACAGACAGTGCTTACCACTAAGCCACAGTGCCACCAAAAAGTACATTGAAAGTCTAAATAAAAAGACGTAATAAATAGTTATTTTTTTGGTAATGTCGTTCAGTACGACAAAAAAATATGTATTTAAGAAACTATAAATACTCCAAAACAATAATTACACATGAATGACACATGGTAATGTAATATAATTTCTCAAGTATTTCCATCTCTGATTAACTTGTAGAACTAATCAAGAACGGAACATCTTTTTAAATGTGCTATTCAAGACTAGGAAAACTGAATAAAGAGTGAATAAATAGGCAATTGGGAAATCTTTTGACACTGGGCTTTCAAGGGCATGACATCAATAGCCTGCTCCTTGTTTACGTCAGACCTATTTGTGTTGCATGAGCTAATTGAACTATCAGTGCTTCAGCAAAGCACCACTTTAGAGGTGAATTCTCTGTGCATCTGTGAATTAAACAAGTACCTCAAATACCAAATTAAGTTGATTGTCTATCATCCAGTGAGTCTCATATTGCCATGATAATGAGCCAAACATAACATTTTAATAGCTAATTAATTTTTTTTTTTTTTTAGTTTAAGGTATGATCATGCACTGTTTAGAATTAGGGATTTAGGTAAAGAAAATTGTAGTTCTATCCAATTGGTTTATTCTTTGTAGTCGCTTTATACACTTCATTAGGTACACCTGTTCAACTGCTTGCTAACACAAATATCCAATCAGACGATCACATGGCAACAACTCTTTATTTAGCATTTATCTAAGCATTTAGGCTTGTAGACATCAGCATGGGGAAGAAAGATGATTTAAGTGACTTTGAACGTGGCATGGTTGTCGCTGCCAGACGGGCTGGTCTGGACTGATCCTAAACCTGCTGATCTACTGGCATTTCCACACACAACGCACTCTAGGGTTTACAGAGAATGGTCTGAAAAAGAAAAAATATCCAGTGAGTGGCAGTTCTCGGAGCGAATATGCCTTGTTGATGCCAGAGGTCAGAGGAGAATGGCGAGACTGGTTTGAACTGATAGAAAGGCAACTCAAATAACATCTTGTTATAAGTGAAGTACGCTGAAGAGGATTTCTGAATGCACAACACTTCAAAGCTCAAAGCAGAAGGGGAACCGCAGCAGAAGACCACACTGGGTGCCATTTCTGTCGGCTAAGAACAGGAAACCGAGGCTACAGTTTGGGTGGGTTCTCCAAAATCAGACAATAGAAGAGTGGAAAAATGTTGCCTGGTCTGATGAGACTCTGCTGTATCATTCGATAGTAGGGACAGAATTTGGCATAAACAACATGAAAGCATGGATCCACCCTGCCTTGTATTAACAGTTCAGGTTGTTGCTGACCACGTCCATCCCTTTATGACAACAGGAAAACTTGTCATGCCACAAACCTTAAACTGGTTTCTTGAAGACAAAGAGTTCACTGCCCTCCACAGTCACCAGATCTCAATACAATAGAGCAACTTTGGCATGTGGTGGAACAGGAGATTATCATCACGAATGTCCAGCCAACAAATCTACAGCAAGTGTGTGATGCGATCATGTCAATCTGGACCGAAATATCGAAGGAATGTTTCCAGTACCTTGCTGAATCCATGCCATGAAGAATTAAGGCAATTCTGAAAGGCATTAATGGGTCCAACCCAGTACTAGCAATGTGTAGATTATGAAGTGGCCGGTAAGTGTAGTTTTATGTTGAGTATAGAAGAACTTTAAAGCTTAATGATATCTGGTAATCATCAGGACACTCTGGTTTAAGACACTGTATTCTATATTTATTTGTCCTGTAGATAAATATCCTGCTGAGCGATTATATTAAAACACTGACAGCTTCGGTTGAGTTCTAGCACTCACTGGTTCTTGTGAATAATTCATTGTGCAATATTGAATGAGTTTCATTAGTTTGGCTTTGATGAAAAAAAATCACGTACTGTAGCTTCTCCATATGATACAATGTGTGTGTGGAGAACAGCTTAATTGAATCAAATCTATTGTTTTTATTATGTCACCCCCCTCTCTAGGACTTCTCTACATTCCTCATTATAGAGGTTTATACAGTAGTTTCCTCTCTTGGGACTTCTTTAGCTAGCTTGAGATACTTCTCTAGTTTCCTAGACATGGTCTTTTGTAGCTTTCCCCTTTAAATCATTCTCTAGCTTGCTCTAATGGAAGTTGTAATGTTCTTGATTATTGGGTTCTGTGAGTTATTCTATCTGTGGGTTCTCTAGTTTCTTACTCTTGTAATTCTATAGCATCATCCTGTCGAGTTTCTGTAGTGTTCTTCTCTGGGGTTCTTCTCTAATGTCCTCCTTTGGGGCTTCTTTAGTTTCTTTTAGTGTAGCAGTGTAGGGTTCTCCCCTGGCTATTCTCTTGGTACCTGATCTCAGGTTTTTCTAGTTTCCTCTTCTGGCACTTTTATTTGTGGTTCCCTCTCTTGGAGCTCATGTTCTTTAGCTAATCCATCATAACACTCTAGTTTCCTCCTTGAGGAATGTCTTAATTTCTTTATATGGAGGTTCACTAGTGTCCTTTTTTCCCCCCTGGGGTCCCTTTGAGGTACTGCAGAGCATTATGGCATCGGTATCCGCAACTGCATGATGCCTGAGTTGGGACTCTCAGTGATTTCAGATCTTTGTGATCGTGAGATTGAAATATTTAATGGATTGAATGTAGGAAATTTCTCCTATGTTTTTTTATTTTTAAGTTTGTATGAACTGGAACATTTATAATGGTGGTACAACCTTTCTATAAAGTCCAAGTTTCATTCTCTATAAAATAATGACAGTGTACTGTAACTACACAGAGCATATCAATGTAATGGGCCATCTTTGGCAGTATTCAATAAAAAAAAAAGCCAATAAATTCTAGCAATTCATAGAAATGATTAACGCCCAATGTGAAACTAATAAAACAGAAGGCTAGAGCATGTGAAAGGAGCAATTTATCAATTCAACTATCAATTTATTATTTAGTTTTTTACTGTAATGAGCACAGTAAACCTACAAATGAGTAATGTTAAAAGTAGTCAACATAAGTAGAATTATGCCAAATATAATAAACTGTTCCATAATACATATTTTATAGAATTTTGTACAGCTTTTATTGGCTATTATGTGGTTAAGGATCTATGCTGCAAGCAAATGTGCATACACACTGTACAGTATTAGAAGCTCTATGATTTATATAATGACCTGGGAACTATAATTGATTTTATTTTGTTATTTGCGTTCTTTTTATTCGTTTGATGAAATTCAATATCCTTAAACTTTGTGGCTTTAAACTTTGTTTAACTTGAAATTTTAAATTGTCGTGACATATTTTTTAAAATATATTTTTTACTCTTGTGCAATCTTGAAATATTTTCTGTAACTTAAGCTTGACTGATACGTTTATACTCTTTTGTTCTGTCTGATTGCATCCCACATAAATCAATTATTGTCGACTACACGAATCAGCCATAACATTATGACTACTGACAGGTGAACTGAACAACATATACAACTTTTTACAACAAAATTACCAACTATACATCAGTAAACTAGTGAAAGGATCATGGACACCCAAGTCTCACCCATTCCCACAGGGACCAAAGGCCATCCTGGTGAGAGCTACTACGGTGGCAGAAGGGAAACCCACAACCTAGGTTTAAATGTTAGTGTTTTTTTTTTTATATTATGATTGATTAGTGTGTTTACTGTGTAGTAAAATGACATAAAATGCCAAATTAGTCCATTCTATTTTCAAATCGTATACTACAAAAGGTTGAAAAGGTGGAGGGGGATGGTGAATACTGATACAATAATTCTTTGAATTATTAATATTTTATTAATACCTGGGATATTTCCATGTCAAAAAAAAAAAAAAAAATCATACATTTTTTATTGTGAAAATGAATGCTTTTTTTTTTTGTATTCTCATCAAATTTTCACTGGTCTTCAAGGTGTTGAGCCAGACAAGGAGACATTAACTATGCATGCCTTGATTTGATCAGTTGTATTTGTCTTCTCAGAGCCATGAAAATCGCGAGCTCTCCATGGTACTTAATCTTCATTCGTTTCCATTCTCTGTGCATGCCCAATTCTGGTTTTGAACAAACCAAAGAAGGAGCAAACTAAAGCATTTGTCAAGGTTCACGGATTGTAAAAGATTGAATTGCATCCTGTACGCTGACTCTGATCTGAAAGGCGTTGCGGCTTTTCCTTTAAACTGCCGTGAATATTGAATCTAATGAAAAACCTGTTACACGTTCTAATTGCATCATTCTCTAGCATCATGGATGGTTCTTTTGTCTTTCTCTTTGTAAAGATTTGGAAGGCTCTAAAAAAAGGGATTTCTTTATTAAAACTAGAACCCTCAAACATTAGATAAAAAGTATTTATATGAGTTTATTATCGAATAATATTGATCGGCATAAATTGGTATATATTTAAACATATTTCATTATTTAAAGGGATTTGGGATGAAATTTCTCACGAATGAAGGCGTAAAATTGATCAACATTTACAGAAGACTTCAAGCACAGTACGGTGATCAGCCTCTTAGCCACAGTAAAATCTGACCGTACGGCGATCAGAGTGATGGTTCAGAGCCCACTGCGGTCATTCCCAGGAACATTCAGTGAGTGGAACGGCTGATCCTTGAAAATCAACAGGAACCTTGTCAGCAACTTGTGGAAGAGATGCATCTGTCTGTGGGGAATAATTCACGAACATCACTTGCACATTACAGGAACTGGGCTGGGAGTTATCGCCACATCTCCCGTACAGTCCTGAACACGCTCCAAGCCATTTCCACATGTTTGGTCCATTAAATAAGTTCCTTTGAGGTCAATGTTCCAGACATGAAGCAGGCAGTCTCATCATGGCTCCGGTGTACTGAGAAAACGTTCTACCTTGATGGTATCCAAGCACCGGTGAAACACTGGCCTAAGTGCATTAGTGTAGAAATAAAGGTCGTTTTTATTCTCATTGTTATTCTGCATGATCAAAAGTCCTAGTTTGACTTGAACGCTCCTCATAATTTACTCATTAAGCTTCTTATGATCTGATCCTTGTGAGCCAGATCGAAGACATAGGGTATACATGTCAACACAGGAATTCTACAAAAAAAAAGACATGAAACGCCTTTCACTGACTGATGGACAGGGAACAATAAAAAATCAGGTCATGTATGACACCTTTAATCAATCAGTCTGTACCTTCCACAGGCCAAGAGATATGTGTTATGCTCAGAAGAAAACTATTTTGTATATGAATTATGGATTGCAGAGTTAGGGCTCATATGTCATCCTCACTGTGCACATTTGTATTTTTGGATACCCATGATTCATATGCTACTTGGACTTCATCCCTTATCCATAAAGATGTGTGACAGTACAGGGAAAACGCAATGATGAATACTGGCAAGGAGAAATAATGAATTGACTTTAACACTCTCTGACTCCTCTACTTTTAAAAACTTAAAAATATAAACTACACGTCTGAACTTTTGTAGATGTTTGTGACCACCGAATTCGAATCTACGTTCTTTCCAAATCTGTTGAGACTACACAGTTGTCTATAATATCGGCGTATGCTGTACTATTAAATTAAAAGCTAAACCTGTTACAATATCACTAGTTTCATTACTAGCTTTCTAGTAAAGATTTTACACAAACCATGGTGAAATGGATGCAGTTTGTAAACAGTTAACGTTCCAGCTGTGGGATTACCCATCATGCACGCTGCCACGGTAGATACAGTATGTCGGAGGGCAAAATTGTGAATAATAATCAAAAGCTCCAAACTGCATCAAATCAAAACTCAATGAATGAATCAATGATTGTTTGAGCATCAATGAAAAATCTAATAAAGATCACGAAGCTGGGGCTGGGCACACGCCGTGACTGACATTTACCTCGGGATGAGATTACAGACTAGAGAGTAAATGATGCTTATGATCAAATAGATTCCTCATTTTCCATTATAGATTAATAATCTTTGCTAAATCATTATTAATTTTGTTTTTCACGCTTGCCTGAGATTGCCTGTTGTCCCACAGTAACGTTAAACCAGATGAAGAAAATTGTATTTCAGATCAGTAATTAAAGACTCAAATCTGCTTTATAATGAAATCTATAAAGGCTTTTTTTTTTTTCAATCAATAAAAAGATGAAAAAAAAATTATACTAACAAATGTGTTATTAATACAGATGCAAAATACATTGATTGCTTGATCACTGTTGGTGGAATTGAAATATTCAAATGTAATTTTCTGCCTTTTTCACTTAGTCGAAAAGTCGATAGGAGAGAAATGCAAACAGGGAACTTTTCTCATTTGAGGGAAACCTTCTATATCTTTTTATATAATCACACATTCACGAGAGAGAGAGAGAGAGAGAGAGAGAGAGAGCACGTGTGGGATTAATAGGACATTTATATGGTTGTCTCTGAGTTTGTTGGCCGTTGTGGCACGAAGCACGTTTGCAGTCAAACACACATTTCTGTGACTTATGGATTTTGCCTCGCTACCTATGTACTGCCTGTGCGGTCCAAGATCTCATTTAGTTCCTCTAGACAGAAAGAGAATGATTTCTCTGCAGCCGAGCCTAACAATTGATCTCCATGAGGCATGGAAAAAAAGGCAGAAAGTCAAAAGGATAGCGAGGCAGTAATGGTGTCTTTAAGTGGACACTGACAGTCATTTATCGAGCCTGGCACTGACAATGTTGTCCTCTCGGTCCTGGATAATCTTAGTGCTCTGTAGGATGACAGGAGAACTCATGCAACACCCCCTCTCCTGTTCATAAACCATTGCTGAGATAAGAGTTTATTTTCACCCTGAAAAATATTGCAGTCATGGCTTCCCAGCTGTTTTAATGCAGTAAGGAATTTCATTTGCGCCCATCCAAACCCAGCAGGGCACCCGGGAGATTAGATTTCTCATCTGAGATTGCATCTGCGCTGCCAAGTCCGATCTGAAGCACGACTGCACCTGAACCGCATGGTAAAGGTAAAAAACGTGTGTAGAACACACAAAAAGCGCAATGTTGTGCATCACATCACAGTTTTTCTGTAATATGGAACCTGTTGTGGATTTTTTTTTTTTCCAGTCAAGGTGCAGCTTTGAAATCTTAAATCTGGTTTCTGATTTTCATTTGCCGGTACAGTACCAGTCAACAGTTTGGACACAAGTTTGGATTTATTTCTCTACATTCTTGAACGATACTGGATTTTTTTTTTTTTTTTTACACATACAGAATTAATAAATTAAGTAAAAACAACAAAAGTCAGGTTTTATTTTAAGACATCAAGGTCTTCTGGAATAGTTCTTGCAAGAACAGTATTGTGCACCATGATGAAACTGTCTCTCATGAAGACCTTCACAGGAAAGCAAGGCCAGCAGAAACATCTCAATATCAACTGTTCAAAGGAGATTATTGCATTTTGTTTAAATTCAGTATTGTTATATAATGTAGAAATAAATATAATCATGAAATACAAAGGAATTAAAAGGTGTGTCCAAAATTTTCTATGTTTTTTTTTCAAAAAGTTCTACCAGCAGAGATACAGTCTCTACAGGACATTGCTCACATTACAACAATACAGGCACAAAGAAGATAATTTATAGCTGGGTTAAACAGTAACACAGGGTACTAAGAACACCAAGACTAAGAACAAGGCAATAAAGCTCAGACTTCAGGTGTTCACTTCCCTACTCTATGTTGCCCTTTCACTCATGGTCTTGCCAGGGCCGTCACTCCATGTCTCTGCTCAGTCGCAGTTGTCACTATGTCAACTGTCTTCATTTCAGATTTTTCTCCTCCTTCTTACTTTAAACAGGATGTAGTTTGTCTCTTTGCTTAGCTGAGGACGTCGCTCAGCCTCTTGCCATTTGGACAACTTCGCTTATCGTCTTGCTTTGTGGTGGATGTCCCTCTCCTCTCTGGCTCCACCTTTGGGCTTCGGTCATCTTTGGGCTTCGTAGGGGCTGCCAATCTATTCTGATGGATGTTGTGCCTCACGCTGGCGGACACTGTTTACAAGGGGGCTCTGATGGACCAAGGGCTCTTATCAGTGAGCGGACTCCTAACACAGCTATCCAAGACCCCATTCTAACTATCTTTTGTGCTTAAGATGCTGCATGTTAAGGGGGATGAGAAGATGTGTAGGCTCTGTTGTATTATCATTGAATATTATATATCAGTAAATATTCTCTTGTGTTGTTTAGTGTGTTTCTCACTGTGCTTGGTGGGTTTGCACCGGGTACTCCGTTTTCCTCCCACAGTCCAAAGACCTGCAGATTAGGCTAATTGGCAATCCCAATTTGCCTGTAGTGTGTGTACTGTATGTGTGTGTGCCCTGCGATGGATTGGCACCCTGTCCAGGGTGTACCCCGCCTCATGCCCTAAGCCTCCTGGGA
>JAOVVA010000026.1:4241845-4251993 GCA_028565275.1 Leiocassis micropogon
AGTTCCCAATTTTGAATTCATGCATTTTTAAGATTTTGATACAAATCCAGCCACATTTCCTTTAAAGAGAATTTCCATTCTGTGAAATTCACTTGAGGATTAAGGGCCTTGCTCAAGGGCCCGACAGTAGCGGCTACAGTATGTGGTGCAGGTGTGGACGTGTGATCAGTATAGTCCAAAAGACCTTGTGATCAGTATAGTCGAATGCCTTGCCCACTGAGCTACACCCCCTCCACCCCCCATTCCCCAACATAGTCAATCAGTTTGAGGTATAAAAGAAAATGCATTGTCTAGGGGATATTTCAGTTGGACCCAGGCCAACATTGGGCCAGACATTGGGGGAGCTCTGAGATCTGTGCTAGCTTCATAAAGAAGTAGTAAAATAGGGAACCTTAAAGAAACGAGTGTGTACAAAGCAGCACAGCACCACTTTTGTTAATGCATTAATATAAAGAATTTAAGATGTACAGATTTTATATTTGTCAATGTTAATAACCTGGCACAATTTATAGCCAGTTTACTATATTTACTATATACACTTTATATTATATATCCAGCTCTGGAAAAAACAAGAGACCACTGCAATTTACTCCAGAAAACATCTGGAATGTCATCAAGAGGAAGATGGATGGCCACAAACCATCAAGCAAAGCTGAGCTGTTTGCTTTTTTTTTTTTTTTTTTTTTACAAAGAGAGTGGTGTAAAGTTACCCAACAGCAATGTGAAAAACTGGTGGAGAGCCAAAACTCAAGAAAGCTGTAATTGCAAATCGGGGTTATTCCATCAAATATGACTTTCTTAATGTGTTTTAGCCAAAGCATTAACATAATTTGTTTACAAATTATTTTCATTTTGTTTTATTTGAGTTAATAAATACTTTATGATCTTGGGTTATTTTAATGTGTTGTAATGTTGTCATTAACTTTAAATTAAACAAATGAAACATTAACAAAAAAATGTAACAAAACTGTTCATCTCACCAATACATGCACCCGTAAGAAACCTAAGAAACTGATTATTTTGCAGTGGTCTCTTATTTTTTTCCATAGCTGTACACACACACACACACACACACACACACACACACACACACACACACACACATATATGTATATGGTCTTGAGTAGGATCCCCTTTGTGACTGTTGTCTAGGAAGCTACAAAAAAACCGTCATAGCTGAAATTAAATTATGCTTATGAGCTGTGTTAGATTTATGAATTTAATATAATTAGATAGGGTGCCATTGGCTAACAGTTAGCTCCACCAGCACAAACAGGAGCACATGTTTCTCTCTTCACCCGGCTTTAACACTGTAATCGCTATAAAATTATTCAGCGTGTGCTTGCAGTGAAGCTGTATTTTAATATTTCTTTTCTAAAAGATGATCAATTCTTCCATTGTGCTTTGGATTAGTCAGAATGAATACTCATGGATCAGTGTGGATCATCATGACAATGTTTGATCATGTTACACTTAATGAGCTTAAAAAAAAAAACCCTGCAGCATATTATCTCTGTCATGTCCGTTCATTAACAGATCTCTTTGTAAGACAGGAAAATTAACACCCTGTGCTGATGAGCTTTTGGTAGATCTGCTTTCACATCAAACTGAACGGTGAAAAAGAAAAAAAAAATTAATCTTCTAAAGTAGTGAAGCAGCAAAGTATTTTTTTGCATGATGTCAGATGTTTATTACAGTGAAAGCATGTGTACTGTACACGGTGCAGGTGTACTATACAAAAGTCTTGAGCCACCCCTCATTGCTTTATAGTTTGCTTCCAAATAGCCAGACTTTCTTTCATTTTTAATTTAGTCTTGAGTAATACTGTAGTTCTCTAGGATGAGTGCTGAATGCTGACTGGTTAAAACCGACGAGAGGGGAAATGAGGTTGCTGCTGAGTCTGTTATATGCATTTATCTCCTATACCGTTTATCCTGTATCCAGGGTTATTGGTGGCCTGAAGCCTATACCAAGAGACTTAGGATGCAAGATACACCCTGGATGAGGTGCTAATCCATTGCAGGGCACACACCCCTACTCACTCACACACTACGGGCAGTTTGGGAGAACCATTTAGCCTAATGTGCATGTCTTTGTACTGTGCGAGGAAATCACAGTACCTGAAAGAAACCCACCAAGCACAGGAAGAGCATATACAGCTAATACATGTACACAGACTCAAGATGGGAATCGAACCCTCAACCATGGAGGTGCAAGGCGAGAATGCTAACCACTAAGCCACCTGAGTTTATTATATAGACAACCAATTTTTACATGATGTCTTTAGGCACTTTACAGCCTGTTGCTCAAAATGTGTATAAACTATACCATACAGTAGGTAGAAGATACTGTACACAAAGACTGTAACCTGAACTCGGCGTCCACCGGAAACCTGTGCTCATTCCACCAATGTAGTGGACAAAGCAGCAAGTAACATTTGCACTTCTTCCTTTTTATTTCCAATTCCATGCAAAATTAGTTCCGACATGGTAAACACAGCATTAAAAACCTATGTAGAAAAATATCCAGAATTCGAGCACACCCCCAACAGCCTTGCTCTGTTAAACATGATCCTCTGCTTTCCCCAGGTGTTTAACTCGATGTTCGTGTTTATCTGGTGGCTGTCAAGGGCAAATCTTATTGTTTACTCTGTCCCGGTCTAAATCACTCCTGTTCATCCCTCATGCACACCGACGCCGCTCTTTAATAAGCCAATTCACAAGGAGCTCTGTGTGCTTGACGATATACACGCTTAAAGCACACGACACACGGCACCTCTGGCATCTGGAAACAGATAGGACCGTCCCCAGAGAACTCCATTCACAATCCTCTTCATTAAACATCCGTTCCTGTGTAAAAAATGAGCGCGGAGCTCAAATCCCAGGCGCACATTAAGTCATTATGTGGAATCACAGGCGTGTCAGTTCGGATGTTAATGTGTGATCGTTGTGCTAGGTTTTGGTGTGTCTGTTCCCGTGTGTGTGTGTGTGTGTATGCGTATGTTCTCTGGATCCCCTCAGATTTTTTAAAGCTGTGTCCTTTAACAGTGAAACTGTTAGGGATGAGCAATGTTATAAAATGTGATTCATTGATGATGTAATACTGTAAAAACGATGCAAAGCAAATTATTACACCTTAAAAAAAAACCAGATTGACAGATTAATAGAATAACTATAAATCTAGAGAGAGAGATATAAGTATATGTTTAGAACAGTGTATAGTGGGGTTTAAAAAGTCTTGAGATTTTTTTTATTATTATTTAAAATAATACAGAGCATTCAAATTTAGAAATATTTCAAAGAAAGTAAATGCTCAATCCCTTAAATATTTAATATGCACGGTTCTCTGTTTGAATATAAGTAAATGTCTGACCTTTACAGTTTTCACTGCTTCGTACAAAAAAAAAAACACTGATGCATTTGATCTAAAACGAATCATAAGCTTTTTTGCACAAACTTTGTCGTCCATACCATAAAGTCCAAATCTGTCCTTAAAGGTTCCATATTTTCATGTCTTAAACTCGGAGAATGGGTGTCTTCTTATAGTATGAGGTCATGTACAGTAAGATGGCTTGTTTAAAGGCTAAAATGGAAAAAAGCAATGAAATCAATCAAGTTTTCAGAAAAGTAATTTAACATTTAATGGAAATTTTGGTGTTAAATAAGGAAAGAACATTTTCCTTTAGAGAAATCTCAGACTTTTGAATCCCACAGGACAGAATATACACTTAAACCACATTTACTTGCTTCTTCAAAGCCATCCTGTAAGTCCAGTTTTGCCAACTTTTCGTCCCCACGTTCAGTTGAACAGAGTTAATAAACACAGAATGAACTCAAGATGGTGTGTGAATTGGGATTTTCTTTATTTCCACAGCTTATGCAAATGCTGAATGATGAAGATGAGGTAGGAGAGCGGCTCTCTGGATTGGAGGAACGCTGTCGAAAACGATTATTTAGTGCGCTGGTACATTTCGGTTCTTTTTAAAGATCTCTATTCCTATTGAAAAAATAGGATGACCTTTAATCGCAATCGTATTTTTAAAATTTATAATTATTATTATTATTTTTTTTATTATTATTTAGCAGCAGCTCTTTCACTCCATTGACCTGCACATCTGCACCTTTGGCATCAAAGGTGGTACAGAACATTGCTTATACAGTATATTTGCAGAAGCTTATAGTACAGCAGCAGCTTTGCTTTGTTGACGGATGCTTATTATTTCAACACCGCAGCCTCGCTGGAAACGGGTCCGGTTGATTTTTGTGCTCCATGGCAAGGTGATCACAGTTCATTTGCATTTATGTCATTTGTGCTCATTTTGGTGATAAACAACGTGACACGTACTGTTAAGCTTCACGACCCCAGACAGTCATTTGCAGGATTAAAATTGTCGTTAAATAACAAATACACCTCTGGCGTCCTTAGAGGTGCTGGGGAGCTGATGTTTCCATTTTCAGCAGTAGGCGTGCTGATATGTCAGACCAGCTGTCAAAAACGGGAGTGTCGCACGAATAACGACCCACAATGCAATGATAGAATGAAGGAGCAGAAGAAAAAAAAAAAAGACAAGAATGCAAAAAAGATGAACAGATTATACAAAATAATTTGCAAATAAATAAATAAAAAGTAGCATGTGCACAGGCTTGTGCATCCATCAACACGCTTTTCCCATGGATTTAAAGCATAATGGCTTTTCTATTACACCAGTATGAACTAAATTGTGCCTTTCTTTCTGTGTTTTTCTGTTCTTTCTATCCAGTGCATTTCAGACTTCTTTGTTAAGAGCCGCAATCCTGCTTCTCAGCTCTACTGAAAAACTCTATCTGCCTTGTCACGTCCTTGTGCCTGTTTGTGCATATTACTTTATAGTGGCGTGAGAAATATTTGAATTTGAATGAACGGTGAACTAAATTACAAACAAAGATCATCGTTAACATCTTACTTTTTTTTTTTTTTTTTAAACCACCGGTTTAATATAAAAACAAGGCTTCATGCATAGAAATCATCCTAGATTGAGCACTAAATAACACACACTAACTCATAACATAGACTACTGATTTGAGCTAATTGTCCAGGTGACCTTTAAAAAATGTCAAACACAAGAACAAACATTCTGCGAGCTGTCTAAAATGATCCTGTTTCATCCTGGGTGCTGATCAGTGAGTCGGGGGTTCGAACACCATCACTGCCTGGTGGGTCCTTGAGCAAGACTCCTTAACACTATGCCTCATACTGTACACTCCAGCCACTGCATGCAGTTCTGATCCCAAACCCAGTTTAGAAGTGGGAGGGATGCTACCGGAAGGACATCCAGAGTCAAATCTGTACCAGATCTCTTGGATCTAATGAGCTAATATAGGAACGCCAAGGTTCTGATAATGAACAATGCCAAGTTGGGACATCTGTGAGACAAGTTCCAAAGCTCTGACACTGGAGACTCCTTCTATAAATATATTGCCTTCCCCCTATCATTTTTTATACATCTTTCTTTGCTAAATAATGACTCGTTTCTAATGCAATTCTTTTTTATTATTATTATTATTATTATTATTATTATTATTATTAAATCATTGGTTTATGTAAAGCATCTGCCATGTGGTAGTTATTATAGGAAGGATACTGTATTAAACATACAACCAGATCTACACTGCCAACGCTGCAGTTATAGAAAACCGACCCACACCTTCTGACCAATCAGAATCGAGGCAAACTCGGCAGCGCTGCAGTATAATTACTCGGTAAATTATCATAGCCAGTGAATAGAAAGAAAAGAGCTGAATAACAGGTTGAGTCTTTAAAAGGGGGTAGAAACGTGGCATCAGAAAGAACGAAAGAACCATCTGCAACAAAACGCAGCGTAATATTTTTCACACCACTGTGTGCTGAAGGAAATGTAAAAAAAATAATACAAAAACAAACTCCACGTGATGTGTTTTCCCAAAAGCAAGAACATTCATAATGAAAAAGTGCAAACTGTATGGGAGTTCTTAAATACTAGGTTGGAATGATATAAACATGATGATGTAATGTCACTTAAAAGTTACCTATCTCACGGCTGCGTTTAAGATAAATGCTCAGTGATTTGTTTGCACCCTATGTTGTGACTGTAGTCGTAGTCTAATCTAATGATTTCTATTCTCATCGCGTTCCTCGTTGGATGGACCGCCTCGTCCTCAGGATCGGCAGCAGTTAAAGCGCATAAGTTTATGGAAAGCCTGTTTGAAGTCCTCGTTGGACATGGTGTAAATGATAGGGTTGATGAGCGAGTTCAGGTAGCCGAGCCACGTGAACACATCGAACAGCTCCGGGTAAAACGGGCACGAGGTGCAGATAGGCACGACTAAAGTGTAAATGAAGAACGGCAGCCAGCACACGATGTAAGCCCCGAGTATAATCCCTAAAGTTTTTGTCGCCTTCCTTTCCCGTGCCGCAGAGATCCGCTTCTTCTCCAGAAGCGCGTCGGACATGGTGACTTTGACCTGACTGTTGGTCGGGACGGAGGCCGAACCGTCGGACGACGTCAGCTCGGCCGTGCCATACGTGAGCGATGTGGTGGACGCCACTGACCCAGGCGAGTGCGTGATCAAATGGGCGGATGTCAGTCTCTTGCCCGGCTTGTGCGGAGACTGTTTCAAGATTCGTTTCCGGGCCTCGACATAAATCCTACCGTAGAGCGCCACGAGCAGGAGCGTGGGGATGTAGAAGGCGCCGAAAGTAGAGTAGATGGTGTAGAAGATGTGGTCCTGGTTGACGTGGCAGCTGGTGACCTCTTCGTCCGCCTTGATCTGGCGCCAGAAAAAGGGTGGCACAGAGATGGATATGGCGATGACCCAGGCGCCCGCGATCATGGCGGCCGCTCGGCCACGCGTCCGCCTCGCGGAGTACCCCACGGCGTCCGTGATGGCCCAGTAGCGGTCGAGCGCGATCACGCACAA
The DNA here is from genome assembly GCA_028565275.1 of Leiocassis micropogon. NCBI lineage: Eukaryota > Metazoa > Chordata > Actinopteri > Siluriformes > Bagridae > Leiocassis > Leiocassis micropogon. The sequence goes on from JAOVVA010000026.1 coordinate 4,248,781, forward strand.
GTGAAGAATGGACGCCGTGCAACACGTGATGTCTGATGACAGCCACAGGTCACACGCCACCTGACCCAGCGTCCAGGTCTGGCTGATCGTATAGGCGACACTCACGGGCATCACCAAGACAGACACCAGGAGGTCAGTGACAGCCAGCGAGCCGATCAGGAGGTTGGCTGGTGTGTGCAGTTTTTGGGATTGATAGATGGTGGCGATGACGAAGGCGTTGGAGAGAGCCGTGGCGCACGTGAGGAGGGACAGGAACACCGCCGCGCTCGCCTGCGCCACCACGCTCGCGCCCTTCTCCGACGGCTCGCCCGTGTAATTCGCGTCCGTGGAGTTGGACGAGAGGTTCAGGAGCTCTCCGTACGCCACGGGGGTCGGCTTGAAGGCGGCAGAGCGCTCCATCGCGGCTCTCACACCGTGCGCGCGCTCATCCTCTGCGCTTCCTGCGCGCCATCGTGAACAGAACACAAACTAACATCAAAACTTTCAGTATTTCCTTTACTTTCTTGACGTGACGGTATTCCGTTCGACTGCTCGCATTTTCGCATGCCGTGCTTTCTTCTTTTTATAAAGTTCCGCGCGCAAAAGAGTCGGCTCGGGAATCTCTGCGCTGCATCTCTGCGCTCCCGTCATGCTGTCCGTCTGCGATTCCGTGCAGCATCGCGCGCGCGCTCTCTGTGTAATGTGACTCCTGCGTGCGTCCTGGTCCACTTCAGAAGTTGTAATGATGCTGCCGGAGCCGCGCGCTCCGCTTTATGCGCTCCTTCGCGCACGCGCGCGCTCGCGCCCGCCCGCCCGCACGCACGCACGCTCGCTCGCTCGTTCGCTCTAGCCGCGCGCATGCACGCTGTGGGCGCTCAAACTCTAATCCGTCACTCACCACCTCCTGTATATGTCTCATTAGAACCTGAGACCACACAATAATATACATACAACACGATGAAAGAGAGTCGTCGCATGGATAAAAGTTTTCTCATTTATGCTCAATTAATTATCCCTAAAAATAAGTATTACATATAATAGCAAATAATTATAAGAATAGCTTCAAGTATTATTAGTAGTGAAATACACTACTGTATGGTTGATACAGTGGCATTAATATAGTGGTTAGCACTGTCATCTTGCACCTCCAGGGTCCGGGTTCGATTCCTGCCTCGGGGTCTGTGTGCATAGAGTTTGCTTGTTCTCATGTTTGTGCTCGGTGGGTTTCCTCCCACATGCAGATTTGGCTAATTAGCGTTCACAAATTGCCTGTAGCGTGAGAGTGTGTGTGTGTAAATGTTGACCGGAGGTCCTACCACGGTCGTAAAAAGGGCAATCACCATTCTCACCAATCTTCAGGGTTCCTAGGTGGAATATAGAGGTTCCTAGATGGATGGATGTATGGATAGAGATACACTTTATGAACGAATGTACTAGTGGATGTACTGCCAGTATGCGCATTTGTGGCTCTGCACACAAAATCAGATGCACACACTTGTATAGAATGTCTGTTTATGCTCTTGCGTTATCATCACTATAACTAAACGGTCTTAATCTGGTCGACAAATTGAGCTCCATGAATACATGGTTTACCAAGGTTAAATAGGCAGAGATTAAAATGCTGAACTGGCATGCTGCCTGCACCCCAGGCCTTCTTGTCCAGACAGCTTGTTTTGCTCTTGTGGATGAATGAACATGAATCCCAATACTGGGATATTCCATCTACTGGAATGACTTTGCAGGAGGGCGATGCTTATTATAACAGAAAATGAAGTCTATATCTAGCATATAGATTTTTTTTTTATTTGAATGACATTTTCTATAATGACATATGGAAACCAAAGGATTGTCTACTTCAGGTAGGAAAAGAGTCCTTACCCCCCTGTAAAGGAGTTCAAGTATCTTGGGGTCTTGTTCACGAGTTAGGGGACATCAGATGAGTGTCAGGTTGGGGGCACCAGAGTGTGAGCAGTGGGGGTGAAATGGTATTTGCTGTACTACACTCTTATGATAAAAAGAAAGTTGATCCAAAAGTTTGATCTATTGATGTTTGATCAATTGTGATGAAAAGAAAGTTGATCCAATTCCCAAAGGACAATAGCTGCTAAGAGACCACACTTCCCTTACTAGCTCTAGATCAGTGTGCTTTGGAGAAATGTCATTCCTTAAGCCCTCTTTGGGTTATTCTTGGTTTTTTCTTGTGATTTTTTTTTTACTTTCTGGCATTTAAGAGTAATAGATTTTAACTTTCATTCAATCATTTCATATCATGTTCCTACTCTAGGAGCTCATGTTCCACTGCCGAGGCCAGAGCAGAAAGGAAAGGGTGTCTTTTCTTGATTCTTACTTGCTTTTAAGGTTCCATTTTAAAGATCTTAGAGAGGTTTGCTTTACTTGTCGGCTTTCTCATTATTGATTCAGGCGTGGAGCTTCTGTGTCACAAAAGGCACTATACAAATCAAAATGGAAAAAGAAATAAGTGTAAAAAGTTAGGATGGAACAAAGTTAAAGTTTTTAAGGAGTTATCAGAGATAAAAAAAATAAATAAAAATCCACCCCGAAACACACAAAGAAAATAGGTTTATAGTGAAATAGTGCTCATTTGTTGGAGTATTTGCTAGTGGAGCTGTTTTGTTGTTTTTCTTGCTTTAAAATTTAGCCAGATTCTGTGCAAAATGTCATTTGGGGGGTTGAGCTGGTTTGCTAGCCCAGTTACAGTAATAATTTGAATTGGGGGAAAAAGTCAAACATAAAAGATAGCAGTAAGGTTTCATGGTTTAAACATAGGTTTCCCTGTAGCATTATATTAAAGAATGGAGATTACATCTCTCTCTCTCGCTCTCTTAGTTAAGATACATTTTTTCCACGTTTGATCAGAGTTTACAGACGTGGAGGACACAAGCAGGCCTTGTTCTGACTGCAGGCAAATCCAATTTTCCATTACACTCTTTTATTTGAAAGTAACCAGATCAGATTTGACTCGGTTCAGACTGGCAACCCAAATCCGACAGATTGCCTGCTGTTGTAACGACACCGGATGTGTAGCATGTGTTGTGTGACGTCAAATGCTGATAATTGATAATTATTTTAAAATAATAAAAATGGAGATTCCACATTATGAAAATACAGCACGATGTCATCAGCCACATCCACCAATGGCTTACTACACTGCTCAATATAAAACAACCAATATTGTTTATCACACACAGTCAAAAATTAAGAGTTTAATATATA
>JAOVVA010000026.1:4285514-4318013 GCA_028565275.1 Leiocassis micropogon
TGACAAGTGGGGCTTGAAAATTCGCCCACCCCCTTAAGTGGGGAATGACAGAAAATGTTTGAGAACCACTGGATTAGAGCCACTATGAAGACTTGAGAGAGCATAATTAGCTCGTTTCAATATCAACTGTTCAAAGATTATTATGTTTTACCTAGTAGAAATACATAAAAATTAAGAAAGACCATGGAATTAGAAGGTGTGTCCAAACTTTTGACTGGTAGTGCATAATAAACTGCTAATTGCGCTTCTAGTTCTTGCCATACATGTTTATCATTCTCAGGTGTTCTGCTTGTTAGAGACCTTCCAAAATATGGATCACTTTAAACTTTTTAACAGATTCTCAACTATCTTTGAAGCCTTTGTGCCACACTTTTATTTACAATGAAGTCATTCCACTGTCCCTTAAAAGCCTACTAAATCATTCAAATAGTTTCTTTTTTGGAGGAACAGTACACATGCTCATTCAACGGCATCTAGCTCCCCGCTGACTACTACAGTGAAGTCATCATTGTTCACCAATGCTCATCCCAGTCCACTCACCTTGGCTGCCAGGTTACATCGATGTCAAGCAGACCAGTCTTGGCTGGACTTTTTCTGGACAGACCTCATAAATATTATGTATAGGCACGTTTTCATAAGTTTCACTTTAATGAGGACATTAACAAGGTCTCAACATGTCATGCATACAAATTGACCAATACACCATAATGAATTGAAGCATTTCACTCCCTCAATGTAGTAAGACATGGGCCCAATATGTGTCTTTTTTATCTGCAATCACTCTGGGACTTTGTTGAATAAAACCTGAAGCATGCTGTATTTTATGGCAAAAGACTTTTCAAGCTGTGAAGGCTTCACGCCACAAAGTTTTATATCCTCTTTGTACCGGTGCTGTAGAATGTTGTGCTGTAGAATATTTTTTCATCTGTACTTTTTGACTTTTAAATGTAACGCTATGGAGATATTTCGACAAGACAGCACAAATCGTACAACCGTCAGTTTTGCACAAAATCAAAGTGCAGTGATATAAACTATATATATTGTCTCGTCCTATATTTCCTTTTAGAATATATAGAGATGCCTTCAAAAGTTCAGAATATCGCCCAACCGTACTGAGAATGATGGTGCTGTCCTGTCGATTATACAGTAGCCACTCTTTACAACTAAAGTGAGCAGAAAAGCATCTGAGAAGACACACGTTGAATCTATTATACTCGAGTGAAATCTAAAATTACATTCTGCATGAAAACATCATAGCACTAACAAAATCCACATCCACATCAAAAGCTTCTGGTAGTGAGATAGAAAAGTGTTCAGGGTGTGGTATGGAGATTGTGTTTGAATCCGATGATGGCCTGGAGTCTATGAGATCCTGTGAAGGATCGTGTTACTTTCCCCTTGGTTCACTAGACTAGCACTAGCCGTTCTTCGGGGCATGTGAGCACATGTACTGTACTGCAGCTCTGCGACAATAAACAGCAGCTTGGAAGAAGTGTAGGAAGATGTGTCCAGATGTGTAGGAAAATGGGACAGAAATCCAGAATGGGGCTCATGGTTTGTGGAATGATGTCCTGTGGAGATGTCACTCCACTAAAGCCAATCAATCTTCCATTAAAGAAATGGAGGATATGCGATTTGATGCAATACTTTCACTTTTACTGCAGATTGTTGTTTATTTCCCCCAGTATGGTTAACCTTGGACAGTCCTACTTCTTGAAGTAATTAAACACCAGGGTGAACATTTTCATCTTTGTCACCTTGATCAGGCCTTACTAAGAAAATCAATTCATCCCTATGCATTCATGGGAGCATGGCTTTGGCTTTCTGTGAGTTTTATGAGTCTGGCCTCATACCATGCTCATGAGACTTGAAAAGAAAAAAGGGGGCAGAGTTTATGGTAGCCTCTGGCTTAAAAGTGGGTTTTTCATTTTTATTTATGCGTTTATATGGGTTGGTTGGTTCAAATAATGGACAGGAAACCATATGCCCTACTACTTAGAGTTTGGAAGTTTGTGTACCAATGATGAGCCACAGCGGGCAAGAAGATTTGTCCGTGCTCTTGGTGGGAAGCATGGAATACTATTCCCTCCTGTCAATCGGAGATGCAGAAGAGGGTAGATAGTGCTTTGCATGGAGTGTTGGGGTCAAGACTTACCCAGTAAGTTAAAATTACCCAGTGGGTTGAAATTGGCAAAAATGTAATCCTCTGACTGTTGAACAGCCGTCTCATCCAATGAAATACACTAGGGGTTTTGTAATTGCCTGTTTTCTTGCTACCTTTTTTAATTTTCTTGTTAACGATTTTGTTAGCGAGGTAGTATAGAAACCACATTATATAAAACAAACTCATATGCTATCTTCTTTATTATTTTTTATCAGCTCAGACTTGCAAGTAAACAAGTACCTTCTGGGATTCATTCAAAAGAATCGAAAGTTTTCTGCTTGACTTCTGTTTAATTATATTCAGTTGGCTTTATGGACAGAACCAAGAGTAAGCTTGTGATACAAAACAAGTCACCAGAGATAACTTAATTTAAAAAACCTGACACTTTTTTATAATGTATCTGAACTAATTTATCTGTGGTAGTAATACTTTAGTCTCATGCAATTATGTATATTATTCAAGTTATTTTTAATTAAATGCTTTGAACATTTCTAACTGCATTGAAAAAAAAAACATCTAATAAACATTCAACTATTACAACATTACTGTCTAATGTTATACCTGTAAATTCATAAGGTAAGGTTTTAGCATTAGACAGACTTAACAGGTATAAATTTAAAATATAACATTTGTTAAATTTTTATGTATCCTCTGACGCTCAGACAATATGCTTCGCAACCAGACATTTCGCCGTTGTGTCAAGTCCTACAGTATGTGAGTTTTCATTAAAACCCTTTCTGCTGTTTTTCAGAAAGTGCCCGAGGGACAGCAGCCGCAGCACATAGACTGGGTCAGGTACGAGAACTCCTTTTACCTTTTTTGGACCCTAGAGCAGCTTATTCGAACTAGGTCGGGTACATCAGGGACTGAGCAGCACCACCTTCAAGCCCAGTTGGAAAAACACATCCTCCCACTTTCAGATGAGTTTCCGCTGTTCGCTCTTTACATGTGGAGAATTCAGGGTCTACTTAAGCCTGCTTGCACCTGAGGGACCTGAACTTCAAGGCTTGTTTTCCTGGTGTGTTTTATCCTGTTTCATTAATTTTCCCTTTCCTACTGTATATCTCTCAGGAAATCAAATGTTGTTATATTTGAACATGTGCAATTTATGTGCAAAGTAGAAATATGTTGACATTCTGTACAGTCAATGGCCAGGTCTTTGGACTAAAACTAAAAAAGAAAATGCAAACATGGCTTATGACAAATAAAGAACTTGAACTGTTCTGGTAAAGGATTTGTCTTTATGGTTGATATATTCTACATCTGTTAAAAGCACTGCTGAAAAGGTAAGTGTCAAGATAGGTAAGTGTTAAGGTCATTGCTTCACATTTGCGATAACCCAGTAGGCACAGATAGGCCTACAGAATGCCTCCAGGACCAAAAGATATATTGGAGGTGTCTTTAGGACTCATTAAAGCCCCTGATTTCTTCTGGAGTAATTTCAAGCCCCACTGAAGCCTTTGACAAGACCAACTAAGACCATTTCGAGGTTTGATTTTAAAGTGTTTCAAGACCTCCTTAAAACTGCACTTGTTCAAGGCAACTCAAGGACATCTAAGGTGACTGTTTTTATCTCCTTTTTTTTGTACACATTTATGACCTTTTCAGGGCTTCCTCATTTTAACTATTTAAGTTACTTTTGGACATCAAAATAATACACAGACACCAATATTTACTAATTACAATTACAGCCTTGCTGTTCCAACATGCATAATCAGGCATTACTTACCTTAACATTCTACTTAGCATCCCAAGGTAAGTTTTTAACAAAGCAGCAAAATATTAATACTGATATGAGAATAATGATACATCAGCAACTGTGTTCTTTATACACTGCCTTACATAAAAAAGGTGCACATTTTTCACACATTTCATTCGATCACCTTTAGCTTTGATTACAGCAAAACAGTGGGCATGATGTTGGCCAGTTCATGTATGAAGATGACTTCTCACGCTCCCAGAACCACTCTCACACAATTTGAGCCGTGAAATATGCCTGCGCCTTCAAGGAAAAAAAGGAGTGATAATAGGAGTGATAACATGGTCATTCAGTACATTTAGGTTCGTTGGCAGACTTCATTTTATTGTCACATAACATAATTGTTGAGCCTAGACCTGAACAACTAAATCAACCCCCAGATCATAACGCTGCCTCCAGACGCTTGTACAGTGGGCACAATGCATGATGTTATAAATTACATAGCTAATTTTAGCCAACTTTGTGTCTGAAACTGACTGCTGCTAATCATGTTACTGTATGTCTGTCTACACACCACCAAGATGTTTGGATTTTTTCTGAAAAGACATCTTTAAAACTGTTCATTTGTCCAACATAGTCTTACCAGTCATCTAGTGACATTAAATCAGGAATCAGTAGATTTTAATTGCCGCTTGTTGCCACCCAGGAGCAATAAAGATGGAGATAGATTAATCATAAATCTCCCCATTAATCCTAAATGCCTCCCTCAAGCCTGGCTGTGATCCCTCCCTGATTAAAAACAGTAGACTCTGATCCGTTTTACCTTCATCTCAATCTTCTTCTAATGTGCAGCCTCTTATAAAAGACATCTGTTGAAATTAAATTCTCATGTCAATAGTTGGCTAACCTTTAATCGTGGCTTATGATCTATCTTACCATACTGTGAGATCTGAAAGTGTTACTGAATGGTTAACTGTTTCAGACTAAAATGTAGTTTTCTTTAGGCGAAGTATCAGTTTATGTTAGTTTATCGTTAACGGTTTTGTTCAGAGTAAATTCGAAACATGCCTCAATCATTTAATTTATAATATAATATATAAACACATAATGGTTATAATAGAATGTATAAACACAGCTATACATTTAAGTACATATTTATATAATGCACCATTGTGTGAAAATTATTCCTTATGCTTCGAGAACCACAGTTTCACAATTTAAGTCCTGAAATATGTCTGTGCCATCAGGAAAGAAAAAGTCCATAGATGTGATAACTTGGTCATTCAGTTCCTTCAGGTCATCAGCTGACTTGCCACGTACTGTTGCTGAGCCACAGCGGGCAAGAAGGGTTGAGGGTGTTTCACCTTGACCAACTGAAACAACACATTTAGGCATTTGGCAGACGCTCTTATCCAGAGCGACTTACATTTTTATCTCATTATACATCTGGGCAGTTGAGGGTTAAGGGCCTTGCTCAAGGGCCCAACAGTGGCAACTTGGTGGTTGTGGTGTTTGAACCTGGGATCTTCCGAACTGTAGTCCAATGCCTTAACCACTGAGGTACCCCTGGCCCTACACCAGATCATAACTCTGCCTCCGGAGGCATGATGGGTGGATTGCTTCATGTGCTTCACTTCTTACCCTGATGCACCCATCGCACAGTAGCAGAGTCAATCTGAACTCATCTGATCATATGATCTTTTTCCATTGCTTCAAAGTTCAATCTTTATGCGCCCTAGCGAATTGAAACTTTTTTTGGTTAGCCTCAGTAACAAGTGGTTTTCTTATGACCACATAGCTGTTTAATCCCAATTCTGCGAGTTCTCATCACAATGTGTCACGTGTTTAATCCCACGTGTTTAAGCCCAATTCTGCGAGTTCTCATCACAATGTGTGTATGTGAACTCGCAGAGTTGGGATTAAACAGCTATGTGGTCATAAGAAAACCACTTGTTACTGAGTGGTTGCTCTAACTTTCTCTATTAATCAAAGCTATGGTTTTTACTACAGATTTTTTTACCATGCAAATAATGAAGTGTTTAAGTGATCTCCATTCATGTTTTTTAGCACTATCTTTTCTGGTTTTGATAATGTGTTGAAGGGTTCTTAACCAGTTTCTAGTCATTTCAAACATCCTTAGTTGTTTTCTTTGTTTTGATGCTGCCAAATAATTTGACTCCTCAAAAATGGTGACTTTTTTTAAGTGGTGTATCTACAGAGTAAATCATACCAAGGCCTACTGTAATTGGATAACAGTGAACAGGGAGGGTGTGTTACTGTTACTACTTCAAATTGATCAACAGTACAATTTAAATTGCCACAGCAATTTACCACTGATGTTGCCTAGATATCTCCCCAGAAAAAAATGAATTTTTTATAACCTCTATATGAAATTGTCATGTTCCATAATTTCCCATTCCTGATGGTCATGATTGTTTCATAAATCTATTTTTGCTTCACGAACCCATTATGTTTCATGAACACTCCTTCCTTCTTCCCAGTCCTCCCACTCTTGAGTTCCCAAGCCCCTCATAAATAGCCCCATCAGTGACCCTGTGATGCTGTCGCACTGACATGCTGGGATATTTGTGCAGGCAATAAAGACGAACGCATTCGATAGGCCATCGTGAATTATGCTGCTTGAAGCTCCGTGTGCCGCTCGCGCGACTCTATGTTGCTGCAGATAACTATCGGCTGTGTATTGTCTCAACACCCGCCGCTCCTCCTGCCATCTCTGCATCTCTCATATCCTGTCGCCGGCATCCTGGGGATGAACTACAAGAAAACAACAACCTCTAGGATGAGTGGGGGGTAGTAGAGGTGGCTCTTGTGTGCTCAATATGTCAGAAAGATGCATGAACAATACCCCTTAGGGTGTTTACATGTTGACTGAGGAGCGGGAAAAGCAGCAGCACAGATGTTGAGACAAGCAGATTTCGTGTTAGCTTTAGTGCACTTTGTGGTGCCTCACAGCTTGCTACGCTTCACAATTTTTTTTTTTTAGCAATTTTGCTGATGGAAGCATGATACCCACTAATGTGCATGAATAATAGAACGAGGAACATAAAGGCCAACATTCTCTAAGTGAGAGAGAATATGCTAGCACGGCTTAAATAATACACCGATCAGATATAACACTAATGAGGAGCATCGGCACCCAAGGCTTATTTATGCCTGTGGAGACCAAAGGCTATCCCTTCCTGTCCGATCCTATGGGAAAGCCAATGCTGGTCACAACAGAGATGTATCAGAACACACAGTGCGTCACAGCCTGCGTCATACAGGGCTTAGCAGGCAAAAAAATTATTGATCTGGCCTCCAAATTCCCTAGTTCTCGATCTGACTGAGCAAAATGCGTCGGATACAACCAACAAGTCCAATCCATGGATGCCGGACACCACAGGACACCCCCCGAGGTCTTCTGATGCATTGTGTGAGCTTCCTGATGGTGCAAGGGGAAACTACACAATACTGGGCTTAATGTTTTGGTACTTAATTTTATGGCTGATTGGTGTATATTTTTTTAGTGCATCTTGCCAACTCATACCTGAAATATTGGTCAGAAACTTGCTTGCAAGTTGCTCTGACTTTTTGCTCAAGGCACCAACAACGATTTACATATAGGAATTTAGCAGACACCCCTATCCAGAGCGACTTACATCTTTTTTTTTTTTTATCTCATTATACATCTGAGCAGTTGGGGGTTAGTGGTCTTGCTCAAGGGCCCAACAGGGACAACTTCGTGGTCATGGTATTTGAACCTGGGACCTTTCGAATCGTAGTCTACAGTAATGTCTTAACCACTGAGCTACCCCTGACTCCTGATTTGTTGTTATGGCCCTAGCTATCAGTCAAGACTGTAAATGAATTCTAATGTCCTAATTCCAATGTTCTAATTATCTTCAACTGTCCAGTTAAACCCGGCACTTTTATAGACCACCAAACTTCAACCTGTTGTGTATTCAAAGTTGCATTTCTGCTCAACATTGGCGCAGAGAGTTTGTTTGCATTGTTTCACTTTATTTCAGCTTAAACCAGTCTGCAAATTCTCATCAGATCTATACTCAACAAGGTGACTTCTGAGATGGGTGGTTTCTGAGATACTTAATCAATCATGCCAGGAGATCTCGTCACTCTTGTCCCATTGTGCTGCTGCAAAGCGTTGTTGAGGAACAAATGAACGACAGCTTATTTGAAAACAAATTCCAAACCCCACTACCCAAAAAATGGTTTTATGCTTGAGCCTGCTGATTATAATGAACATGAGTCCACAAGCTCATACAAGTCAAGTTGGACCTTGTGTAAAATTTAAACTACTGAAGTGCGACTTAGTCTTTGGTCTTGTTCCTTTATTATCGGCTCATGCATTACAAAGGTGTAAAAGATTGGGCTGAAACAGAATTTTAGAGCCTACTGATGGTATTTTTACAAGTAATTGGGACATGAACCAATGTAAGTGCGATGTAACATGATCTTTAAACTAAAATTATGAAATATAGATGTTTCCATTTGAATTCCAACCTTCGCCATTTGAAAACCATTATCGTTGAGGTTTACCGACTGTCACCTTTAACAAAACAGACGAGGGTTACTGTCAAAAAATGTCAGCTGCATTTATATGTATACCAAGCATTTGATCTTCGCTAGAAATTGCTTTAAAGATGCCCCCTTGGATATTTGACCACCTCACAAGTGGACGTTTTTTGATTTAGAGGCACCTGACTTTGTTATAGAAGTCTGCTAGTCATCCTTTAAACATCAAAAGCTATTTCGAGTTCAGGGATTTTATGGTGCTTACAGTATAATGTCCTGCCCAAGGTTATAACCTTTAAACATAATAAGAGATCTGAAAAAAAGTAAAAAGCTATCAGAATGCCTTTTGAGTTTAAAAATCCAGGTGAAGTCTAAATAAACAAAAAAGCTGCTTCCTTGGATATATCTATACAAAATATTGCATCAAAACCATATTTATCTCTCCGTCTAAGTACTCCATCATAGTATGATGACTCCTTAATTACCGCAGAGCAATTTTCCGTGTGTGTGAAAACATTAAAAGCTCATTACACTTGATAACTCGTTACAATTAGACATGAGCTGCATTCACAAAACCGGGGGCCTGACAGTAAATTGCAGCTTGAATTGATGAAGGAGAGACAGACGGAGGACGGTGAAGGGGAAATGACAACAGCGTGAACACTCTCTCCCTTTTCCCTCTCTCTCTCTCTCCTCTCTTCTTCCTTTGCCGAGGCGACTGTTGATCGTCGTTGGCAGAAATATGAGCATCTCCACAGGAGGCAGAACCCCACAGAGCGTAGTGGAGCAGCATGGCTGTGACATGCTCGTTTTGATTACTTATATTTTCATACCTCTGTAGGTTAATGTTTAGAGTTTATGCTGAACCTTGTGGACCTTTAGCTTCCCTGCTGCATTAAACATCTATAATAGACGCATTGCATTTGATAATTGTGTGGTGATAATTGCGTAAACCCTTTAGGTTGTGACGTGTTTTACTACATATGCTTTTGAAAATCTATAGGTTTTGTAGGATTGAAATACAACGTTCTGCCGGTATCCCAGTGGGATGGGATGCAACAAGGCAACAGGCAGCCTTCTGTCTTTTCCACAACTTAGGATTTTTACCATTTTTTTACCATATCAGACCGTAACTGAGTCAACCGGTTCCCACTTTCCGAAGAGCAGCTTGTCTGGGTTTAGGTCAACTAACTGGGTCAGTCATTCCATTACAGACCTCACTGCCTTCTTCTTTTTTGGACATTACCATAGGGGCATGGTTGGGGTTTAGAAAATCTTTACATTTGATAAGAAGCTTGGAAACATTATGGGCACCGCAAGTGTAAGTAAAATATTCTGAAATAAGACAAATATCAGTAAAACAGTTCCAAACTATAATTGGAAGCTGCTGGTTAAGTGTTAAAATCTTGCTTTGAATCTTAAAAACTAATAAACAAAAAATAAAGAAAAACTGGAGATAAAAGAACATTTCCATAGACAGTATAATCGTAAAACTGAGTAATTGAAAAATGGTTTCATTGAATGAATGGATTCAGTTAATGAAAAGTGAGAAAGTGAAAATGGTCTAATAAAGCAATAGAAAAAATATCCTACTTTTTCACATACAGTAGTCACATTCACACAATCTGCAGTTGACTGTAGAATTGGGCTCATCTACTCTCAATTTCATTTACATTTACACACTGCCTGGCCAAAAAAGTCATCATTTCAGAAGAGTTAAATTATTGAGCTGTTTTATGTGAAGGCATAAAACGTCACAAGAACTCACAAGATTGGGTCTAAACAGCTGTGTGGAACAACTTGTTAGCGAGACTAATCAGAAATAAAATGCTTGGATTTGTTAGGGAGCATAAAGATTGAACTTTGGAGCAATGGGAAGAGGTCATGCGGTCTGATGAGTTCAGATAGACCCTATTCCAGAGTGATGGGTAAGAAGGGAAGCGCATAAAGCAATGCACCCATCATGCATAGTGTCCACTGTACAAACCTCTGGAGGCAGTGTTATGATCTGGGGTTGCTTTAGTTGGTCAGGTCTAGGCTCTGCAACATACCAACAGTGACTAGTGAGTTTATTGGTCTATTTGATTAGTCTGTATAACCCCTAATATCTTAAACTAGTCTTTAGGGTTTGAAGACTAAATTCGTCTTTCTTTCTGAGCTTAACAAGCTTATTGGCGTTAATTGTTAGAATACCTTCAGTTCAAATCTTTACAATTGTCCATGAAGAAAGACTGATATGACCCCCTGATATGATTTAGTTTAAGTTCTTTAAACAATGACAATGTCAACTTTTAAGGTACTTATGGATACAATCATGACATGAAGGTGACCTCGAGGACAGAGAAGCCGGTCTAACTGTGTTGTTAGCATACATGTTATTTATTTATGAGGCTGCAGCAGGAGCCCTTCCCGTAGCGTCGATACGAAGTAATAATACGCATACCTGATTTAGTGCTGATGGAATAACTGCTGGTTTTTAGGCAGGAGCAAAATTTAGGATGGCTGTCAGTGTTGTAAAATATTAACACAGTGGGCTGTCAGTGCCAGTCTGTGCAGATCAGATAAGAGGGAATCTGATCAAAGTTTCATGTGTCAGACCAAGTCATATACTCAAAACATTTCCCCCCTAGAACATTTTTAAAATATGATTTACTGTTATTAGTTTTGCAGCAGGCTCTTTATTTTTGTTACTCCTTAGGTTAATCAGACCAAGGCCTCCAAAAACTTTCCAATATCAAATAACATGAAGCCACCTTAACGTCTGACTTAAAAAAAAAAAAAAACATTCAATTTCATCTTCTAACTAAGAGGGACTTATGATGAAATTTCTTGTGAATGAAAGAGTAAAACCGATTGACATTTTTAGAAGACTTAAAGCACAGTACGGTGATGAGACTCTACGCAGTAAAACATTTCAATGGTGCAAATGTTTTAAAGAACACTGTCTTCCACTGCAGTCAATCCGATGAATATTCAGGCGAGTGGAACATCTAATTCTTGAAAATCAACATATAACTTGTCGCCAACTTGCGGAAGAGACACATCTGTCTGTGGAAATGTACACACAATCATTCACAAACACCACCTACATATTGCAGGAACAGGAGCAGGAAGTTATTGCCACATCCTCTAACACTCACTTCAAGCCATTTACACATGTTTGGGCCATTAAAGGAGTTCTTGAGAGGCCAGCGTTTCAGAAGTAAGGCAGCAGTACGCTCATGGCACCAGTGTACTGAGAAAACTTTCTACCTTGATGGTATCTAAGTGGTTCACTAGTATCCACTTGTGAAACGCTGGGATAAGTGCATTAAAGTAGCGGTTAAACGTAAAGTCCCAGTTTGTTTTGACTGCCCCTTGTATTTCTATCTGATAATATTATCACTTGTGGCTTTAGATGAGAAGGATATTTTACATATTGAATGCTAATATACCTTATGACTGGATTCGTTCCTCAATTCCTGATACTCTCATCAATCAGTTAAGTCTAACATGCGTTTTCTACTAGAGAAAATTATGACATATTGGATTAAACATTAGCATCAGTCTCTAACAGCTGTCAGAGTAGCTGTTACAAACTACCAGCGACTTCTGTCTTATCAGATTTAAAAAATTTATTAGTGCTGATTATTTCTTAAAGAAATTTTCTGCAAGAATTAATAATTCATTGTTGAGTGTCAGACATGGTTCATGGTTCTTACAGCCAACTTTTATTTACTTCTCCTGAAGTCACAGAATTGCTTGACCCTAATTTCATGCTAGGTCATTCTGTCTAGCCACAGTGTCCAAAGCCTTGTATGTGATATTGGGAATTTGGAATTGAGGTGGCTTCCAAGTATTCTTGAGGAAGGTCAAGATAAAAAAAATACCAATAAATGCATTAAAAGCAAAAGTAGAGAATGGTATACGCACCAGACGATCAGATACTGTATAGCACTACACCACTGCCAGTTGAATGGACTAACATTGATTATCAATGATATACCAGTAAACCAGGCAAAAGGATCAGAGGCACCCAAGGCTCATCTACACCCAAAGCCAGCCTGTGTGGTCCAATCTCACAGAAAAGCCAAACCACTGAAAAAGGTCACCGCTGCCCATGACAGACAGAGGCACCAGAACACCCTTTTACAAATGGGACTTAGCAGGCAAAGAGTTTCATCCGGCGGATTTTCATCCGGCTTCAAAATTTCCTGGATCTCAATCCCACAGAACATCAAAAGGCTACTGCTACCACTCAGTCGGAAGGGCCGAAGACTATCACGTGTTTCCTCCGAACCAAGTGACGCCACCGACCGCATCTTTTTGAACTGCTCGCTCACGCACTGTTGGAGGCGGTGTAACACACTCGGGGGACAGCGCTATCCGCTCCTTCTGCTTGCGTGAGCTCACAGATGTCCCTTATTGACTGTAGAGCCGTGATTAATGTGGGAGCACTACGTACCTCTCATCCCTCCCCTCTGAGAGAGCTCGGCCAATCAGCTCTCTCTAGACCTCCGGCCGTGAGAGGTTACAGTATCACCCGGAAATCGAAATCGAGATCTCTGGATGATAGGGCGAGCTCTTTACCAGTGCGCCACTCGGAGGCACGTTAATCTGTTATGAGTTAAAGTTATGGCTGATTGTGTGCTTTCTATCTACACCGATTACTAAACATGCTCCTTATTTGAATGTACATAAGAAGAAAGAAAAACATGTATTTGGATGCAGATGCAGGTCAAGAGGAGAAGACTGGACAGATTGGTCTGAGCTGACAGGAAGGCTATAACTGAAATAACCACTTTTTGCAACCACAGTGAACAAAAACTTGGCAGTGCTGGGGCTTGAACCCCCTACCTTCCAATCAGAAACCCAGTATCCCACAGACATTTGAGCTACCACTAAAGCTTAAGGGGGGAAAAAAAGAACAAGATAGTGGACACAATTTGGTATCAACAACATAAATCCATGGAGCCAACCTCCCTTGTCTTAACAATTCAGGCTGGTGGTGGGGGTGTAATGAAAAATGCAGTCCTACTCACTATTACCATGGTGTTCCTGATACAGTGTCTGCTGAGCGCATATCATTTTCTTTCCAAGCCTACCAGATCAAGCATATATTATGGACCTCTCCTCTCTTCTTCTTCCCATTTCCAGATAGCTCATTACCAAACGAAATAGGAGCTCAGAAATGAACAGGTGAACTGATTGGTTTACGTGTTTGGAATAATAAATGAAGGTTCGTTCACAGAAATAAATTAAAGTGTGCACCGACATCCAATTAGCATCACAAGCAAAAAGAAAGGACTGCATTGTTGGGGTTTTGCAACAGCTTTTATTGCTCATGCCCAGACTGTTGGGCATGTTTGTCTTCTTTTTTTCTCATGTAGTTTTGGAAGATTTATCAGGCAAGCCTTTCAGCATACTGGCAACTGACCTTTCATTGCACATCATGTGATTTACATCGCCTGATTCTCATTCTGATTCTTCATTACTAGCATCATTGTGACTGACACATTTTTGGACGCCATGAATTATGGCAATCTGGTTTGAACCTGAAATGACTACATAATGATTTTTGTGGTGGTTGTTCCTATAACAGAAATGTTTATTCACATATTTACCTACAGTACCATTCACACTATAGATTTGAAAACACTGTGTTAAATTATTTAAGAATAGCAAATATTATTGTTCTTTTTATACTTCTACTGTATGTAATGCTTGGTGGGTTTCTCTGGGTTCTGAGTGAGTGTGTGCATGCTTATGCCGTGTGATGGATTGGCACCCCATCCAGGGTGCACCCTGCCTAGTGCCTACTGAGTACCCTAGGATAACCTCCAGGCCTCTTGTGAGCCTGTGAAGGGTAATGGTAATATGAATGAGTTATATATAATTATGTGATTTAAAAAATGTCATTCTCCCGCTAAGAAACCTCAAAGCCAAACTCTGCTGTCATGATGACACTAGAGACTCCTGTTAGCAACATCAAGCAAAAGTGTCTTAAAAACAGTCAGTAGAATTCGCTATTGACGGTCTGGCCCCTGGAGACGAGTTATCGATGCAAAATGCCGCGAATGTTGAAAAAGACGATGAGCATGCACTTTGCCAGACCTCCCCCCATCAAGGAGATGATGGGGTCTTCCACTATGAAGACCGTTGTCTTCAGGGTCATACTCAGTTACCCATGTTCTAACACCGGTAATGATCCTCTACATGAAGGACGAGGATGGATCATTTGCCCAGTTTCATGCAGAATTTCACATTTGCTCTTTCTTCTAACTTTCTGGTCATGATGAATATACAGACATGGTAATGCATGTGGTCAAAATTGCACCAGCTGCACAACTCCCGATGTACACAGGATGATGTCTTTTGGCACACTGACTTATGAAGTCCGGTGCTCCCTGCGACTGTGCGTTCAGCCTTGTGCTGCCATCTGTTGGCGTGTTGCAAAATTACAGTAGTCTCGAAACTTATTTCCATAACCCATACATATTTATTTATTTATTCATTTTTAATTCAATGTTATGACATTGAGTGTATGTATATACTGTATTGGATGTGTCTCTGCTGGTGCTAGGTTAGGTTTCTCATGTTTTGTGTCTCGCCTACTTCAGTGTGCCGGTTGCTTCCTGCGATTGATTGGATGATCTCTTGCTCTCCTCACTTTAATCCCGTCTCCTGATTGCTGACTGGTTGAACAGGGGATCGGGAATCCTAATTAAGCCCCTTCCATCTACACTGCCGCAGACCAGTCTGCGGTCTTTCCTTTGTCGTTTATCATTTGATTGTTACTTAGAGAAACTGTGTATGAACCAAAACATTGCACCCTTGATCCCGTACATACATATTGTGCTGATAATTTACAGGATTTCCAAAATGCTTCATTCCTCCTCAACAGAGAATCCAAGTTATCAACAACTCTTATAGTTTTTCATTGTGGAACGATTGAAATGCAAAAATCAGTCTATATCTTTTATATTAAAATGTTCCTCAATCTCCAACCTAGATTTCGGTTCTACTACTCAAGGGAACCGGCACTTGTTAAAGCAGTTCATAACCTCAGTCTTGCGCCTCATGTTCTTCGACTTGGGCTGATCCCAGTTCTGCTTAGTTGAGTCACCTCATCAGCTGGCATGTTAACAGTGCCGGGACCCCTGTGGCTATGTGAGAAACATGGGAAGTCTTCGTCTGACTTCTAAGTCCAACACTTTTTATAAGTTTTAGGACTCTCCTTACTATTCTTTCTCATCCTCTTTGTCGTCATTCATTTGATAGAATTTGTGCAGAAAAATTGAGCTCGAATTCTTCTCGTTTGTCTTAATTTACGGTGGTTTTGAGTGTTAAACAGATAACGAGATTATATCCATGGCAGCTGGCAAGATTTATGTGAATTATTACTGCTGTGTTAGTGCAAAGCGGTGGGGGATGGAGAGGGAAAGTAAACAGATTGATGGAAAAGGAGAATTAATGTAAAGGCGGAGAATATATACAGTATCCATGTCTCCCTGTCTGTCAATCGAAATGTCACAGACAGCAGGAGGCTCAGAGTTCCTGTTTGGCTGAAGTCTGATCCCAACATGAAATATAAATGCAAGGTGAGTGATCGGTGTGTTGATTTAGTTATTTGGCATTAAGGGTGTGACACAAGAAAAGAGCAGCAATGACAAGTAGGAGAGCCTAATGGAGGACATCTTTACAATGTGCCATATCTGAAATAAAAATCTAAATAAATCAGGGATGTTTAAGTCAAACTGGGACTTTTTATTGTGCACAATAACAGAGCACATTTATGAGAGCAAAACCTACCTTTATTTCACTGGCCTCATAGGAATCCCTTTAATGGCCCAGAAATGTGAACATGGCTTGGAGAGAGGTCAGGCCAAAGGTTTTGATTATCATTTTCACAGAGTCTTCTGCTTCAGTGTGTTTTTAGATCTTTTTGTGAGATGTTATTATAGGATACTGAAGTAATTACATTTTTAATTACATTAAGTTTATGCAAAGAGTCAATATTTACGGTGTTGACCCTTTTTCTAGTCCACATCCTGACTTATGGCAGACGATTCTTGCATAATCAATGCTTGGAGTTGGTCAGAATTTGTTTGTTTTTGTTTGTCCACCCACGTCTTGAGGAATGATCACAAGTTCTCAACTTGACAAAAAAACATCTGACACAAAGATCTATAATCACTGAAGTAGCTGACTTGGTGAAAAGTAATATTTGTGTCATTCTCAAAACTTATGGCCACTGGTGTACAGGGGATGTGGCAATAACTCCCAGCCGAGTTCCTGTGTGTTGCAAGTGGTGTTCATGTGTGTCTAGTTTCCACAGACAGATGCAGCTTTTCTGCAGGTTGGCAACAAGTCATCTGTCGATTTTCAAGGATCAGGCATTCCACTTGCTGAATGTCACAGGACGGAGCAGATTACAGTGGGCTCCAAGCCATCTCAGACTGGATCGTCATTCACGGACTTAAATCCTTCTTTAAAACCTTTGCACCGTTCAAATGTTTTACTGCAGCCAAGAGCCTCATCCTGTCCTCTGTAAATGTAAATCATTTATGAGAATTTTCAAGTCCCGGTTTGACCCATTCCAACCCCCAAACTTTCTCCGGGTTCTCCTCTATAGCTATTTGCAAGAAGTTACACCTGGTGAAATTTGATAATGTTCTAGAGAAATAATAGAATGGAAGCTCCGGTGGTGGAACGTCATAAATGTGTTTTTAATAGAACTTTCACAAAGCTTTTTATTGTTGGATATGTTCACCTTATTGACCTGACAAGAAATTGTGCCATAACTAAAGGAATTATTGTTCAGAGTTTTGCTCCTCATACTGTCTGAAGTCTGTGAAGAAGGCACGGGCTTGTCACGTTTATCAGTATATTTGGATGATATTTGTTGACTGTGATTTTCATGCAGTGCCGCAGATCCTTAACAGCATTCAGATTATGATTTAAACAGACTAAAGCAGCTATTCTTGTAATATCCCTCTGTTTATGCCTTCAGCATTGACGTTGACTAACAGCATAAACCTTTCATAAAGCTAGAGCCATCTTTTATTAAACATCAGCTTTTCATTCGTATGAATACCGTTTTGAGCACTTTTTGCCTCACCGTTTCATATTCCAGGAACTGCACCATTCAAGCAAAAAAAAAAAGAAATAATTTTATTATTTTTTTAAAAAAGGATCAGAACTTAATCTTAAACACACAGCATGTAATTTTCCAGCTTGTTGGTTTATAATGATAAAACTGTTTTACATTTTATAATTTGTCGAAAACCTTAGTTATTCACCCCGAAGCCGCAGACAGGCAGTGCTGGTGTGCGTACCCGTGGTGAGCGGTGTGTAAAAAGAGCTTCGCTTAATAAATTGCTCAACATAGCCAGACAGCATCAGCTGAAACATTTGATAATTATTTTTCATGGTTCCTTGTTTATTTTAATTGTTGAAGCCTATTAATATTACCAGTATGTTTTATTCATATCGATGCCACAAAGCGGTGTAGATTCATTAATTAATAACAGCAGCTCATTTGCATTTATGGCATTTGGCAGATGGCCTTACATTTATCTTATTTATACAGCTGAGCACTTGGGGGTTAAGAGCCTTGTTTAGCCCACCACATTAGTTCTGACTGTAACATTTAATTAATGTGCTTTTTCAAGTATGCTAATTTTCCTTTATTAAGACCTCACACGTAGGGATGTGTACAGCCTTCAACGTATTCTAAGATTAGCTGCAGTATCGCAGTGCAGCCTTACTTTTTAAGTAGAGCAGTGATTCACAGCTGAGAAAGATTGTTGATTCGATTAGATTTTTGAGCACTGTGATTTATTTTATTTATTCTTTATTCAATTTTCAGTTTACTGTACTGATTTGGTACACGCAGCTATATTTAAAAACTACTAAAACTGTGCTGATATCCAGCACAACAGCACAATCCTCAGGTGTGATATTGCTTTTATACAACGGTTAAAAAAAACATTTATCATCAACAGATTATGATTTGTTTGTTTATTTAAACAGGTATTTTGCTCCACCAAAACACATCCTTCCACAACTGGCGGAATTAACAAACCACGACTGTCGCGATCGACAGTGTACATTACCATGGGTGAAAGTAATGTTAAATTTTTACCAGTATTACAGTACAGTATGTAGCTAAAAGGTGAGAAGAATAAAATATGGAGGTGGTGAATAGTCCAATAAATCTCACAAGTTTGTCGTTATATGTTCACTTATTCCGTTTTAGAATATCATCTCCGTTAACTTCAGTGTTCCCGGGGTTAAATCCCGAAAAGAATTAAGTGTAAAGCTAGTGCACACCATGTAGAATATCCCTTAATTAGAAGCTAGCTAGCTTAGTAGCTCGCCTTAGGCGTAAATAAAACAACACAAAGGCATTATCAGATGTGTTTTCTTGCTGAAAGTGCTTGCATGCCTTCCTTTAAATGTGGGTTTTGGCAGGCAGCTGCTCTCTCTTCAGTACTGCGGACCGTACAGACCTACTTTCACCCGTACTGTTGTGACTGACAGTTAGCGTGATTAATGATTGAACACCTGTGACGCAGAGTGAAATAAATAGTTAAACATCCCATTGCTGCTACCGGCTGTTATCACTCATGGAATGCTTCTCGTCCAGTCATATTACTTGGTCGAAACTAACTGTTGTATAAAAAACAATAGAATGCTGCTCTTTTATTATTGTTTAAATGTCATTTTCTGCTAGTCCACTAGGCGGCTGTATTGCATCAACTGCCCAAAAAACTTAAAATACTTAAGATACTCTCACAAAATGCGAGTATGTTTGAGAAAGATGCGAGTGGTGTATTACAAAAGCTGTATGACATTTTTTTAAGGAATTCACAAATTTTTAGACCATTAAAACCATAGGAAGTGGTAAAGTGTAAATTGATTCTGAATGCAAAACTGACCAACAAAAGCTCAATTAAATTGCATAATCAATTAAATCACACAGCTGTATCTTTAAAAGATGAGATTTTGTTGCACAAGCTTTGTTTTATATAAAAAGTTTGAGACTATGAAACTATAGTTAAGTAATTTTTTTTCTTTATTTCTTTTTTTTTTTAGAGCATGCAGCTTCTTAAAATTACTCAGGCCCCCAGAGTAAATCAGGTTGAACTATTCTGCATGTCCACTCCTGACCTTTAAGTGCGAAAATAGAGAAGTCCAGCATTAATAAGAGCAGCCAGTGCTTTCGTTTGATCACGAGCAGCTTATTGAAGAGCCTTGACAAAGAGTCTGGTTTTAAAGCCTGTCACGGCGAAACAATGTTTTTTATTATGAAACCTCCGATTGCAGGCTCTATGATTCATCTGTTTGTTAAAAGACCTCATTATAAAAGCCGTATTCATTAGCTTGAAAATTGCCCCAACATCAAAGGAGGATTTGATCAGTGGTGGATGAACATCACTTCCTTTTTTTTTTTTATTTAAAAACAACTCACTTGTCTTATATTGATTAAATTAATGCGATTGATTTTATTCTCTTTAACAGCACCCGTCCTTATTAAACCAAAAGCTGGGTTCTTTACTTGCAGCAGGACCGTGAACAAGTAGAACAAGTGTTGAGTCATTGAGGGCAAACATGTGGAATGTACTAGCCGGAGCAGGTCAGTCACCTATCCTGAACCCAATTGAGCATTTCACTAAAGACGAAATGGCCCCGAAACAGCCAGGAGCTGAAATTGGCAATAACAGGACTGACGGAGCATGACGGTTACCGCATGTGACATCGTTAAGATCCCAGTAAATGACACACATTGTGTTGACACATGCTGTCTGGAGTTTTTTCAAGTAATTCTTCTTATTATTATTATGATTTGTCTTTCTTTTTTTTCTTTATTAGTTTATGGCAAATTGTTCAATTGCTTTTTTTTAAAGGAAAAATCCTCAACCACTCGTGCATAAGAATGTCCCACTTCAGTGGCATCCAAGATTTATTTAATGAGTCTCTCTCAGACATGCAACCCTTTCCATAATTTTTACTTAAAGTCGGGTTCATGTCTAAATGCACTCAACACGCAATGACCGACTCGGAAATCGTACTAGGTTAACACTAGTAACTTTTCATTACTGAAAAGTTACTATCACTTTCAACCCTGAACAAGTCTGCATGTCTCATGTTTATGGATAGGCATGCACACCATTTCAACGTACTCACTATACAGGACGTAGTACGTAAATGTGAACGAACCAATCACGGCAATCTAGAAAACAATGCAGTAAAGCCACAAGTGGCACTGTGGCGTAGTGGTTAGCACAGTGGCGTCACACCTCCAGGGTCAAGGGTTTTATTCCCGACTTGGGTCTGTATGCGTAGAGTTTTGCATGTTCTCCCCATGCTTGGTTGGTTTTCCTCCGGATGCTCTGGTTTCCTTCCACAGTCCAAAGGCATGCAGATTAGGCCAATTGGCATTCCCAAATTTCCCATAGTGTATAAATAAGTGTGTAGTATCCTGATGTGTAGTATCTAATGTTGCCAGATTAGGTGAGTTTACCTGTTGAACCAAAAATCACTTGAAATAAGGACATACAGTATCCATATGTACAGTAACACTCCATTAATGCTGTCAACAACATTGCTGTCAAATGCCATACAAGATAATCTACATAACATGTCTCTGTGTTTAGTGATTGCCACCAAATACTAAAAAAAATTCAGGGGGTCTGGTGAAGTTTCAGTGCAGTTCCAGGCTTGATTTTATCCACTCTGAGCTTTTCAAACAATAGAGTTTGACTGATGGAACGTCTAGTCAGTACCCTAGTGAACCAGTGTAAGGATGTATTTATTGATGACTTATTTATTGAAAACTTATGAACTTGCAAGTCGCTCTGGATAAAGGCATGTGCCAAATGCTGTAAATGTAACAGCAAAACCTGTATGTGAGTATGTGTGGGAGAGGGAGAGTAAGAAAGATCAATGAAATATGTCAAGTTACTACAAAGTTAAAAAAAAAAAAATTCCCGTAAATATTCAAACAACCAGAATCAAGGGTTTTTAACCACTATTTTCATATGATTTTGTTGACCTGGCAACCCTGGGTTATATTATATGCCCCTTGATTTATTGTAGAATCTTTTGAGAATGGCAAATATTGAATACATTCACACACATGTCTAAAGGAAGTCGTCAGAAACATCTCCAGTAATTTGATGATATTCTAATTTGATTAAAATGTCTTTATGCCTGTATTCACCTTGGTGCCCATTGTATATCTTCAGATTCTTCTTTTTGGCTGGCTGGTGTTGTGCAATCCAAGTTGCTTTTTTGCTCACTATGGTTTTAAAGAGTGGTTAAGTTTATATACTCTTCCTCATAGTCAGCTTCAACAAGGTTAGCCATTCCTTTCTCATATTCGCCTTGAACTTTTATCTTTATCCGTGATGCACCTTTATATAGTCGAACCTCGAATTGCGAGTAACCCGTTTTGCAAGGCGAGCAAAATAATTTTTATACATTTTGCCTAGTAAACAAGCGAGTCTTGATATATGAGTACCAAATATCATCGAGTATCATGTAGCACACATGCGCTTCTTTTTTTGATGCCGAGTGTCACGTGATCACAACCGAGCCAATTGTTCTTCTCTGTCTCTTGTGTTGTGGAATTGTGGGTAATTGTCTCCCATGCTCGGTCTCAGTGAGTGCGCGTGCGTGACTTGTATAGTCAACAATCGTGTACGCATGTAGTGTTTACTATAACACTGTGACCATTATTTCTTATGGGGGAAATTCCCTTTGATATACGAGTGTTTTGATATACAAGCAAGCAATACAAGTTTCCCCTGTGTATATATGAGAATAAGTAAATTATCTGGCTGTAGAATTTTTTTACATCCATCCATCCGTCTAGGGACTGTGGAGGCCAATGGTGACCACTGTGTATTCTGATTTTTACGACCATGGTAGGACCTCCGGTCAACATTCACACACGCATTTACACACTACGGGCAATTTGGGAACACCAATTAGCCTAATCTGTATGTCTTTGAGCTGACTATGGGAGGAAGCTGGAGTACCCAGAGGAACCCACCAAGTACACGGAGAACATGCAGACTCACCACGTGTACACAGACCACATGGCAGGAATCGAACCCGCACCCTAGAGGTGCCAATTAGCTTTTAGCAAATACAAATCCATCCTTTTTCTACATAACCCCCTTGCTTGTCAATACACTTTGTCCATCTGTCAATAAGCTTTCATATTCCCTCTTTGTCTTGTTTTAGGCTGAGCTGTGAGGCACGAATGCACCGCCATCTTCTCTTCTTCATCAGGAGTGAATTTTCATCCTCATACGGCTGCTTTCAGGGGACCAAACAGGTGAAAATCTGACGGATTGAGATCAGGACTATAGAGAGGATGCTTTAACACCTCAAAACAGAGTTTTTGAAGAGTGTCGACACTGTGTGCAGAAGTGTGCGGATGTGCATCATTATCCAAGATCACAATGCCCTTGGATATCAGTCCTCTGTGTTTAATTTGAAGTTTAGACTTCAGCTCTTCAATAAACGTCTCACAGTAATGAGCACTGTTGATTGTTGAACCTTTTTCCTGATAATGTTCCAATATACAGTAGAACCTTGAGAATTCCAGATAACTGTAAGCATTGATGAATTTTCCAGCTGATGGTTGAAATTTGAACATTTTCTTGGTCAGGAACTGAAACATCTCTGTGGGCCTGGTACTTTCTCTGGAGTTTTCTACAATTTTGGTTTTTTTCGTCTATAAGATCTTATCCAGTCAATCACTGGGCTTTTTATAAATGTTGTAATTAAAATTAAGCAACTTTGATTTTAGTTATAGCTCCCACAGTTTTGTGAGACACAAAGTAACTTGTATTGAGATCGTGAGTGCTTGAACATCTGGCAAAAACCTAAAATCTTGCTGAACAAGGTTTCTTTGACCTCTGATGAACAGCTGAATAAACATATTTTTTCTTGTCTTCTTCACTTTCAAGAGTCTTAGCTTAGTGGTGCTACAGTACAGTAAACCTTCAGTTTAGCAAACTTTTCAATAAGTCGTCGAAAATCTGTGAACTTCAGTGTTTGACTTTCTATTCCTGTACTGTTCCCTCCTCCACAATCAAGCAGCGAAATGTCACTGAAAAAATTACATTCCAAATTATTGGTTGTTGGAAGATGTGCAAATAAACGTGGGTTAAATCAAATGAAAAAGTCAATGACACACAGGACGATTTTTGATTGTGACCTGGAAAGAAACCAAACCCTGAGGGAGAACAAAGGAGATGCACAATCATGATAAGGTGTAAAGCAGAAAGGAAGTGGGTTTCAGAAGAGAGTCGGGCTATATTGATCTTAACATCCGTCAAACAAACTGCTGTCGTCTGGGACCTGTCTCAGCATACCAGAGTCCTCTGGCAACTTTAGAGGACTCTGTTTAACACTGCTGATAAAGCCGGGTGTAACGGATTGTGAGGCAGGGCTTCGGGGGGATATTTGGGTATATTTCTCTTGTACAAAATCGTCATGCTTTTCAAGGAAGTTTAAGTTTTTTTCTTTTTTGTTTGTTTTTGTTTGTTTAATGGAACATGAGAAATAATAATAAGAAGAAGAAGAAGAAATGATGCCCTTCACAGGTCACATTGCAATATCAAGAACAGAAGCATGCGTAAAAATATCTGTCTTCGGTTGCAACATTTATGCACTTACTGTAATTTATTTACAGCCTCGAGTCTGACAGCAATTAATGCGAGTTCATGAGCAGTTCTGCCTCCGTTGCCTCCTCTCAGACCAGGTATCAAGAACAACCTTGAGCCAGTTCCATGCTAATGATAAACGGTAATGTGAACGCAACTGTAATTAAAATGTAAATGGAATGAATGATTTATTTTCTAAGACGTGATCGTTTTTTCTCATTCACCAAGCAGTCTGCCAATGAAAAATGTGTGTGAAGAAGGAAGGTGAGTTGATCTACTGACCTCACCTTCCTTTTTTTAATGTGTTTTATGATGTGTCGGTTTATTGCTCCATATTGGTGTCAATTCTTTGAAAATCAAGCCTGGCAATAAAACCTGGCAAAGCGTATTAATAGCCTGAGCGTGTCGACAGTTTAATCTCCTGTTTAAGGATTTCTGTCTCAGCAGGTCAGAAGGTTCAATGTCAAGGAAGCCGTCGCTAAATTGACGGTTCGGATTCTCATGCGTGTCCTTAAATCATAACGATTCTTTTGATGGGGAAATGTCAGCGGATAAAGCACCCATGATTATACAGTAGTGTCCTCTTTACAAGTTTTGGCTTCCAGAGTTTTTTGCTGCATGAATTACATAAGGCAGTGCAAGTCCGTGGGGCTCTTTTTTAATGCTGACCAGGGCCCGTATTCACAAAGCTTTTTAGAATTCTCTCAGAGAGCTCCTATCTTAGCCTAAAAAGTCATAGCTGGGAGTCTTAGACTAAAAGTGATTTAGAAAAATTTTTAGAGCAACTCTGAGTAAGGAAAGTACAAAAACCTTTATCTTAGTGAGGGGGTGTGGTTGAGCCCGTTGCTAGAAATAATGCAGCAATTCAAGGACTGTGATTCGTTGATAAAAATAACCTCTGTAAAGGTACTGAAATGCGCTCTTTTTGAAAATAGAATATGTGATAATAGAATGGACAGTAAAATCATAATGTTTGTATATAAAGAAATTGTATAATCATGACTACAGGCTACTTCATGCAAAATTTCTGTTATACTGTAGGCGAAATATCTTTAAAGTTAATTAAAACAGCCAAAAGTTGAAAATATGTCTACTTTTGAAGCAACCAATTTCCACACAGTAGTTAATTTCTTACATTTATTTATCATACTGATTTTATCACTTGTGATCCATTTCAGATTGATGGGAGCAAAATGGCACAGCTTTTTACCAATTTACATGATTGCAGGACTGTTTAAGTTGCTCTTTCGGATGGTATGTAGCATACAATTTTCTGGAAGGAGGTAAAACAACAAGAAAACCAAATTGGACAGAAGAGCAGTGTTTACTTTTAGCTTTCTGTTTAGTGTTTGAAGAATATTTCTTCTTTCCAGCATTTTGTCCTCTGCTATAGAAACTCTTAGGTCTCTTAAAAGTCCTCCTGTCTACTCTTAACAATGTTTACCTTAGGAGCTGTTTTTAGGGCTAAGATGTTTCGTTAATCATTTTTATCTTTACTAAGATTTAATCCTAAATTTAAGGGGAAATTCTAAGAAAATGTCATAATTCTAAGAATTGTCTTAGAATTTCATCACTAGGAGCAACTTTTAGGTTTAAGAAGCTTTGTGAATACGGGCTCAGGACGGATAAAATGCTATTTTGAAATCACAAGAGGTTTGGGAATATTAATGTTTCTTCTTTATCTTCTTCTTCTTCTATTCTTTGAAAAAAACTTTTTTAAAAAAAAGAGCGCTGTATGATATAACAATAGGGGATGTATGTGAAATTCACTTTTTAATCATTATGAGACATTCAGATGGTTTGGCTGACCACACAAAAATAACAGGAAAAAAATCCTGACTGTTCGTCTTTTTCTGTCCTATTTTGTTTGTCATAAGTACTGTACATGTACACATAGTTAAGACAAGGTCCCAATCATGGACGCTTCTGGTCTCTGCATTCCTATTTGCTAGGAAAAAATGCACTTGGTGAAACAGAAAGAAGTATAAAAAAACATGTGACTGTAAACATATCAGAAATTTATGTACACCTTGGGTATATACGAAGGTGAGTCAAAAATTATTCTGGATTCTGACAGTAGAATTTATTTTATTTAAATTTTAGAAAAGACACATGCATAATTTTTGGACATAATCTCCTTGTTGTTCAATACACTTTGTCCGACTGCGAACATAATGCTGCTTTTAGGTCGACCAAACAGGTGAATCAGGACTACAGGAAGAACATGTAAGGAAGTGTGCGGACGTGCATCGTCATGCAAGATCACAACGCACTTGGATATCAGTCCTCTCAAGCGTCTCACTGTAGTCGAGCGCTGTTGATTGTTCAACCTTTTCTTTGATAATGTTCCAATACTGAGTCCTTGAGAATCCCAGAAAACTGTAAACATCAACTTTTCCAGCTGATGGTTGACTTTTGAATTTCTTTCTCGGCCGGTGATTGAGGATGTTTTTGTTCCAATACTCTGCTGTTTACTCTCAGGCTCGTAGTGATGAATCCACGTCTCATCACCAGTAATGATTCTCTTTAAGAAACTTTCACCTTCCTTAGAGTATCGCTCCACATTTTGTTTGCAGATATCTAAACGCTTTTGCTTTTGCTTATGCTCTTCTGTGAGTTGTTCTGTCACCAGGTACACCCTTAGACTACAAAAAAAATAAAAAATTGTGGGCCCAAGCACCCTGTGCCATTGCCGTCCAGGTGCACCGCACAACTTGCACACGTCACACACTATATCGGGCTGATGTCAGCTTGGCTCTAAATATTTATTGAGTGCGTTAGTGTGGTGTGTGTGTGTGTGTGTGTGTGTGTGTGTGAGAGAGAGAGAGAGAGACGAGTAAGCATGTTTGTGTGTGTGGTTGTCTGTGTTTTAACATTTGTGATGTGTCTGTTAGTATTTTTGTGATACATGTGTGTGTCTGTCTGAGTGTGAGAGTGTTAACATTTGTGAAGTGTGTGAGACATGTAATTTGTATGGGTGTGTTTCTAGACCAGGGGTCGACAACCTTAAACACTCAAAGAGCCATTTGGACCCGTTTCCCACAGAAAAGGAAACACTGGAACACCATTTTGCAATTTAAAACGTAGATAGCACTGCATAGTGTATATTGTTTTTTTTACCTTTATGATATATATACAAAACTATAGTGTGTTGCATTTATAAAATCAATGAACTGCTACAGAGAAAATGAAATTTTATTTCTGCATGCAACAAAAACATTTTTGAACGCCGAAAAAAAAGACAGTGGGTTGAGGGTTACTTTCAAATAAAATACTCAATGTCAATTTGAGTTCTTCTCGTATTTATGAGATAAAACCCGAACGTAAATTATCCACCTGCAGCAAACCAAAAATGCCGTATGCTTTTGTGTGACATCATCCTTTCATCACGTGTACTGGAGCGTGCAGTCAGCTGTCAACCAAAAACAATGGAGCTCGAAAAAAGATTAATATGTTTACCATCATCATTATCGACGACGACATCATATTAATATGACAATATTTTAAACTTTAGGCTACTAATATGTAAAATAATCTTATCAATAATACGGAGGAAGTGACTTCTCAGAGTTTTGTCAAGGGAAATTCCCTTCACGACATTTCCTGCAAACGGAGTAGGGAGAAGGGAGCGCCCTGTACACTTCGGAATGGAACGCAGCGCAGGGCTTGAAAAGCTCAATAAATCGTGTGCCGCCAGGCGTCGTACATTGATGATGAATATTTTGAGATGATGAATTATTTTAGAAATTTAACACATTTTCTTTTAATGTTACAAGATCACCATGATCTTCAAATTTTTAATTACATTTGCAAAATCTCATGAACCAAAAAAAAAATCTATTTCAATGAAATACTCATTATTTATTTTTCAAAGACACAGGGAACCGGCTCTGGAGCCATGCATCGCGGGGCCCGGACTCTCAGGCATCCCAAAGGCAGCAGATTCCGACCTGTCTGCCAATTTTCATGAGTTTTGAGCACGGTAAGACCCCCAAAAAGCCCAAAATGGTGGGAGGGAAAATCCTCAGGAAAACCTACTATGACGACATAGGGCTGATGTCATAGTGCTTGGGCCCTAAAAACACAAATCGCTGCTCTTCTGTCATACTGTACAAATCAAAAGTGGTTGCATTCATTTTTGCTCACACCGCAGTTACAGATAACTTGATGTAATACGTTCACACCTGCACAGCAGAAGCTGTACAGTAGTTGTACAAGAGTAGCCTTGAATGGAAAGCGCTGATAAGACAGTGCAGCCAATGGAAGTTTAAATATAACCAGAGTGTGGATCATTTATTACTTACCCTAGTAAAAAAGAAGTATAAAAACACACTGAGAAATATGTACATGCATGCATTAATACAGAAGTTGCCCCAAATTTGCAGCTATGCTATCTTTTAAAAAAAAAGCATTTAATCCTGAAATTATAAAAGTAAAAATATAGTTGCAACCAACATTGGGCCCTAAAAACAGTCAGGAAACAAAGTTCAGCCTCACTCATAATTACTTGAGTTCAGAACTGTTCACAGAGCTCAGAGTCTCTTACCTACCAGATGAAATGGGCAGGTTAAAGGTATTGGCTTTGTTTTTAACCGTGAGCGTTTTTTCTTGTGTTGTCTTGTTTTTTATTTACAGACATATAGTGAAGACCAAAGAAGAATATCTCTGTCCCAAGACTTATTCTTTTAACCCAGATATTGAACGACAGCTGGACCCTGAAGAGAACGGGAGATGTGAGGGAAAGATTCACACAAACCCGATCCCGCTGGAGCTGAAGCTCAGATAGCATACCAGGAAGGACCTTCTTCTTAACCAGTGCAATACCATGAAGATCAGGAACAAATGGAATTCAGTTGATCAAATTCCCCAGTCAGAATTGAACAACCTGCTTGTTGATGACCGGCATGGAATCATCTATTGCAACGTTTCAAAAGTTGGCTGCACTGTATTGAAACGGATCATAATTGTTCTGAGTGAGAGTCTGAAGGTGTATTGGGTACCTTACAGGATCCCTGATGACGACATCCCCACTGAAGACGTTCATGGATCCTCTTTACAGCACCTTAACAAATACCCC
This sequence comes from Leiocassis micropogon, assembly GCA_028565275.1. NCBI lineage: Eukaryota > Metazoa > Chordata > Actinopteri > Siluriformes > Bagridae > Leiocassis > Leiocassis micropogon. The sequence goes on from JAOVVA010000026.1 coordinate 4,314,653, forward strand.
AAGGAAGTGCTGAAAAAAAAACTTGAGACGTACAAGAAGTTCATATTTGTGCGAGATCCATTTGTCAGACTGATTTCAGCATACAGAAGATATAAAATCCAAATCAAGACTTTTATGAAGCAGTTGGGGTGAAAATATTAAACAAATTCACAAATTTGTCTAATCCACCAGCATCGGCGAAGGAAGCACACGCTGCTGGTATCGTTCCTTCTTTCTACAACTTCATTGAATATATAATAAGCCTTCCATTTCCAGATGACTCAGACATTGATGAGCACTGGCGAGAAACATTCCAAATGTGCCATCCCTGCTTGATTAATTATGACTTTATTGGGAAAATGGAAACCATGGACGAAGATGTTGCTCACTTACTACGAATGCTCCATGTTGATAACCTTATCAGATTATCTTGACTGGAAGAACGGATGCAAGTTGGGTAAAGAAATGGTACGCCAACATCCCTAAAGAATGGCGGAGGAATCTATACAAAATCTATGAGGAAGATTTCAGACTGTTTGGATATGAAGATCATGAAAATGTATAAAATCTCCATTCTTAAAACATCATCTAAATTGTTTTTGCTCTGTAGTATGATTGTTGGGTCTTTGTTCACTTGAGGGCAAATCTTGTGTTAGAACTTGCCATTGGTAGATTAGTCCACTTAATTGATATCAGATGCATGTGTGTTATGGTGACAGAAAATATCTGCTTTTGTCCTACACTACAGTCGATCTACATTCTGAGGCATTACAAGTGTCTCTTTTTATGGCGTAACAGTTAAAGATCTCCAAGTAACGTGACACAGATGCACATTTAACTCATTTAAATTTGTCAAATTTAGCATTGTAGCATTTATATAATTGTAGCATTGTAGGACTGTGTATAACTTTTCACTTAATAAGCCTCTTAATCATTATTGTCGGAGATGCTGTCAGACATGATTTCATGTTGTACTTAATCTGGGAACCTGAGTGTACGTGATTTCCTGGATTGTGTTAATGCAAGAGGTATTGTGGCTGTTGTTTTTTTTTCCTTTGCATTGTGTTTATGCATCACAAAAATTTTCATTATTAACTGACTCCTTTCTTTCTCTGTAAATAAAGCACTAATGGGTAAATAAAAGTCTCTGGGTATATGAGATGTGTGTATAAGTATAGGGAGGATTACATATTAGGTTGAGTGTATTAATATAGAGCTTTCTACATATTATACACTGCCTGATCATAAAAATATCATGACATAGACATGACATGACATGATTTTCATGAATTTTGAGCAGGTTAAACCCCCAAAAAGCCCCGGATGCTGGAAAAAAAGTAATCCTTAGAAGAACAGGAGGGCCTTCACACACTATCATGACATAGGGGTGATGTCATAGTCCCTGGGCACTATATTATTAGCTAGTATAGCATTATTATGTATTAATAATACATTTCAGTGATCGGGAACAAGTCTTTTTTGAGTGTGGTCCTCCCCGGAAGAAAGCATCAAGTTTAATGCGACTAGGATTTATCTTGCTTAGAGGGGAATTATTGAATGCAAAGTACAAGCTGAGGTGTTTTTATTTTGCTTCTAGAATAGGTCTAGTGCGCTGTTAAGTGTTTCGTGATGAGTTAGGTCTTCAGGCTTCATGTGAAGGCAGCCAGTGACTCAGCTGTTCAGACAGCCAGGAGACGTCTGACGCATGTCTCTCTTCTGTCTTGAGGGATGGTGGGTCAAATCAAGCCTCGAAACAAACTTTCTAAGTGCCTTCGGGTGGGGTGAGGGTTGAGGGGGAGGGTTGTTGTGTGTGTGTGTGTGTGTGTGTGTGATTGGGGTTGCTGGTCCAGTTTGGGATTTTCGGTAAGCAGGAGTGAGCGTGGAGCGTGCGGTGCGGTGCGGTGTGGTGTGGATGTATTTAAAGAAACAAAGCACACAAGCTGTTGCAGTGGTCTGATGGGACGCAGGGGAAAACCTGCCAGGAGCGTCTTGCAGTTGATTAATCTCGAGACGACCAGAGAATGAACAAGCACCTGTATGTCCCCTGGGGAAAGAAATGTTCTGCTCTTTCTGATTTAAATGAGGAACCTAAAGGAGCGAGTCAGATTAGCTCCAGAACAACCCCAATCACCTGCAACAGGCTTAATCATTTCATCTTCAGTGATCGTACCCAGACATGACACCAAGTGATGTGTAGTCTGTATTATATTAGAAATTATACACACGAGGAGGGTGGAAGAATAACCTGGAATGACCTGCAAATCTATTTTCAATTCTCCCATATTAGTTTTTAAAATGAGTTAATTATTGTAAAATACAGTATGTACCACTAACATGTGTACAGCTTAGCTGTCATGTGCCAAATCTGTACATAAACATACACGCAGTCAAGTTTATTAGGAACACATTTATGCTGGAAGCTGAAAGACCAACAACAACATTTATGCTGGAAGCCGGTCATTCCATCATGTGACACCAGCAAATTTTTATACCGTCATGGAGATGCAAACATTCCCTCTCACCCCACATTATCTTTGGCTCTGGAGCCTAGAGGAATTAGGGCACAAGGCGGGGTACACCTTTGATTGGGTGCCAATCCGTCGCAGGGCACACAGACATACACACACTACAGAAAATTTGGGAACTCCAATTAACCTAATCTGCATGTTCTTGTACTGTGTAGGGAAACTGGAGAACCCAGAGGCAACCCATCAAGCACGGGGAGAACATGCACACAGAACTCCATGCACACAGACCCCGAAGTGGAAATTGAACCCGGACGCTGGAGGTGCAAGTTGGCAGTGCTAACCACTAGGCCACTGTGCCGTCTACAGTAGATACAAACATTAGAATGAAAAACACAAAACATATCCCTGTGTAAACAGGAAAACACAAATTTCCTTTGTGCAAATAATCTACACGAGAGAGATCAGAAGCTGATGACCAGGCTGTTCTGAGCTGACAGGAAGTCTGTAGTGATCTTGAAAAGCGTTCTCTACAACTGTGTTGAGCAAACAAAACAAAAAAAAGAAGCAAGGTTTAACTCATTAAACCTTAAGGAGGACAGGCCACAACCGCAGTAAAAACAAGAGGTTATCATGGGCATAGACTCATATACAGTGCATTATAGTTCATTAAATCACAATGAAAAAATCCACCGAAATCATAAACAATAAGGAAGAAAATAATGATTACTTTTATAATTTTCCCCCAAATTGATCAGTAATCCCAAAAACATTTTCATACTAATTAGATTACAGTACATCTTTCTGAAATGTATGGAACTCCAAAGTGTTCAAAATTAAATAAATAAATAAATAGGACATGATGAAATAAATAACTCTATGAATAAATAAGACACAGATATGTAATATGAGAATGA
>JAOVVA010000026.1:4318113-4334640 GCA_028565275.1 Leiocassis micropogon
TTGCTGGATTCTCCTCCTTCGTTCTCTGTTGGAGTCTCAGTGTTGTTCTGAGGTAAATCTAAACTCCTCCCACATTCTAGAACATTCTGTAGAGCTTCAGAAACCTGTACAGTGCGTGACATCTTCCACACGCGCAGGAAACTTATCGGATCTACTGTGTGTGTGTGTGTGTGTGTGTGTGTGTTTGGGGGCGTGGCCTTGTATGTAGATTACCCGACTGTTTCCCTGTGAATAGCATGTGGGCGTGTCCTGTCTCAGGTCATTATCAGATAATGAAGTGCGGCAGAAAGACTGTATCTCTCCTTAGATTCATATGGATTACATAACCAGAGAATATTTATTATTGATTACGCTTCCTTCATTTAAAAGGAGACACTTTAAGCTTTCTATAGATATATATGTATAGATATATAGATATATGGATATGTGTGTGTGTGTGTGTGTGTGTGTGTGCAGTATTCACTGAGTTTCAGTTTATTTTAGTGACGCGTTTCAAAAAGATTTTCGAGGAGACTGAGACAGCAGAAAGCCATGATTTATTGATATGTGAGTTTACATTAACAAATAAATACATAAAATGATGCTTGGTTAAAAATGATGGAACATTTTAAGTTCTTTTCACGGTTACCATAAAAAATTCAAGTGGTCCCACAGCCAGAACAGCTGACCCCGTGATGCTGGTGCTGGTATACTGGTAACCCTGCTGGTATAATTGCTGGTCAAGCTGGTGACCAGCTATGATGTTCTATGCTGTTTTTTTTTTTCAGTTTTAAGTGATTTCCATTGATTACCTTTTTTAAAACATGCATTTATTGCCAGTGCATTTATATAAAAGGTTTCTGTTGTGTTTTTAGACAACCCACAGATCTTTAATAAATGTAAAATAATATATTTACAAGTTTTTGGTGAATTGATATTTTTTTCTCTCTTGTATGTAAATGCATTTAATGATAACAGTATTTACATCACACACTATTTTCAGTACTACCTATTAAAATACAAGAGAATGAGCTAAAATGGTTACCAATTTTAACTAACAAAACCTTGCTGGTGGCCCAGCATATAAATCATACTGGCCTATGCTGGATTTTTTCAGCAGGGTTATTGTTGAATCATGAACACTGACCTCAACTGAGACGAGTGAGGTCTCTAGCCCGTTAGATTTTTCACAAATTCATAGATCTGAAGTACTTAAGTGATTGCACAGTGAAATAATCAAAAACACAAGAGCATGATAAGAGTAGATAGTGTGTAAGCCGATATCCATACAGCACTTTGTACAGCTACTAATAATTCTGTGGATTTTTGGGGTTATATTGGCTCCTGTCTTCTTATACAGAGAGCTATCTGAGTTATATAATGACAGAAACATTATTCTTCATAAAAGTTTATTATTGTTACTTGAACAAGTTGTTTTCCCTAATAACAGAAGGGTTCTGATGAAGACATGCAGACTGTTAGAATCAGCTGAAAATGTTTTGCGATCACTGACAAGGTCACTATGGTGTTTTACTGTCATCTAATACCAGATTTTAATTAGATCATCATTCTCAGTAAACAGACAGCATTGATTTTAAGTGGATAGTGAAGCTTTAAAACGTATCACCTGTTTTTGTTCATTTTTCCCAGTTTACAGAATCAACAAAATACAAATTATAAAGGCTGAGTTTCACAGACTTAAATTAATTTGTCTGTCCATCCAACTGTTTTATTTAAAGTAATTACTGACATGTCGGCTGATTTATTTAAAGTGAACGTGTCCACTCTTTCACATGAACACACAGTTATACTAATGCAGAGCATGGTGGTTACATAGTGTTCTCTCTTACCAAACCAGAAGAAGGAATGTGCAACTGGCTAGCACTTATCACTATTATTTGGTACTACAATAATCCCATTTACCATCTGCCATGTCGCACCAAAGATAGCGATAACCATACTTAGCACAGTTACGTTTGGCACTGCAACGCTTCCCACTCTTTGTTTTGCCGAGTGGAAGTGGAGGGCTGCAATAATCCCAGTACTCGTCAGTGTAACACCAGTAGTACTCGTTACCATGTAGGCCGCAGGTGTGGTCATTTCTACACTTCTTTCCTGAGACACTTATGTCAGAGTATGTGGGTGAACATGTTATTGTTGTTTTGTCAGTGGAACAGTAGTAGAGTCCATACTTCTCTCTGTACAGGCAGGAGGTTTTGCAGCCCTCCGAATTCTCAGGAACAAGTGTGCAAACCAGTTCCTCAGACGTTTCTCTTCTGCGCCGCAGTTCGTCATAACCTGTTCTTACAGAATTAGAGAGGGGGCTAGAACGGGAGCAGGTAAGTCCAGAGGCAAGCTTAATGTTCTCCATGTCTGTCAACCATTCCTGCTCATCAGTGTAAACTAAATCTATGTTGGCTTTTCTTATCTTCATTTTTTTTGTAGGAAGGGAAGTACCTTCATTATTACGGCGTCTTGAAGCAGCAGTTAAAATGATCTCTTGAGGCACATTGACTCGGTCACCCAGTTGGTTTAGAACATTTTTGTACAGCTCCTTAACCATCTCTTCAGATTTAGGGTTTCCAGAAAAGCAGTCATCAATAAAATTTTTTACATTTTGGTTGTTGTAAAGTTTAGGCAGCTTTATTGTCAGCTGTGGTACTAGTTGGCCAACAATGCTAAAACCGGGTTCGTTTTCACCTATGTAACCAAAAGAGAAAGACTTTTTTTTATCTAATGGATGGATGTAACAGACAGCCGTCCAGATATGAGTAGGTACTGTCACCCTGTTGAACTTCTGTGAATCATCTTCATCATCTTCATCAAACATTCCCTTTTTCGGTATTCGATTGTCTAAAGCAGGCTGCTCCCTTTCTAGCCCCCTCTCTAAGTCTTGAGGAGGCACAGCCCCTGTCACGAGGTAAGCGGTACCTTCTTCTTCCTCTAGTTTCTGTAAAATCGTATTCAAAGCAGCCTCCCAGGCTTTCCATTGGACTCGGTTGAAGCAGGCGTCCATGGGAACACTGTTAGTTAGGGTGAAGGTAGCTTTACGTCCGTCAAGACACTGGAAGCTGTTGGGGTTCAGGTGGCCTCTGTCATAGCCAGTGTGTTTGTAATCATCATTAATGGCCTGACTGTTCTTAATGAGCCTTAAGTCTCAACAACTTTCCTTTTTCATTTTAGCTGTCTCACCTGTCTTTGAGAGCTGAGGAAAAGAAAAATATGTGGAGTAGAAACAGAAGTTTATTGTCTGCGGTAATATGCGAACATGTCAACTGCAGGTCAGCTCCCCCCTTGCTCTCAACATATGCAACTGCCTCCACTTCTCCCACACACACACACACACACACACACACACACACGCACACACACACAAATATATATATATATATATAGTCCTGATTCGTGGTTGATTGATTGATTGATTGGTAGATTTTGATATCAAAACAATTAGAATATACCAAAATCATACTTTTCTTTTAAAATGTCAGAATGTTAACATAGAAATTTTTGTTTTTTTACTTTGATGGATGTCGTCTTCAAGTTTAAAAAACAAAACAAACAAACCAAAGGTTAAGAAGGTATAGTTTTATAGAATATAAAGAAATATTTACCTGTGGTTCAATGAACCAGTCCCCCCTTTTCCGTTCATCGTGATTGTTCTTGCAGTCATAATCAAATGTATAGGCACTGTACAGAGGGATCCTGTGGGGCGTGGAGTAGAGCGTTGCATAGAAAAACCCACCAAACTCATATCTTTGACAGATTTTTTTAGCATTTTGATTAAAACCTACGGGTTCTTTTTTTTGGTAAAAGAATTTAGAACATTCCTGGAAGCTGTTGACAACCTCCGCCCATGTGTGAACAGGCAACAGGCCAAAGAGAGCAACAGTAAGAGAAGTCCAGAGGATCATGACTGGAGTCTATGTGGAGTGGCAGAGAGGCAGGCAGATGTTTTATACAGTATATCATCACATGTTTTGGCTCAGATTTGCAAATGGTCATGGACAAATAACATGTTGTTGTGATGATATAAATAGAATTTCTTCCTCAAGGACTTTGCATCTCTTTAAAGTCAAACATGTTGTTGGGGTACTCTGGGCACCTGTGCATTTCTATAATTTATGGAAATTAAATAATAACCAGAATAAAACTATAGTTAAACAATTCACTGAGTAATTCTGTTTTATTATTATTTTTTTTCAATTGTGCACCTGCACCTGATGAACTAAGTCTGGCCCTGCTGTCTAGAATAGGATCAACTGTCCAAGAAAAACAACAAACAAAAAAAAGATCTAATGTCATTTTATTTTCACGCACAAATGAGAAGTGCTGTACATAATCGAATAGAATATCATGAAAAAGTTGAAGCTTTCATATATTCTAGATTCTTTACATGTAAAATTAAATATTTAAAAACGTTTCTGTTTTAATTTCAATGATTACAGCTTACAGTCCATGAAAATCAAGTATCTCAAAATATTACAATATTATGTGGAGTTTGAGTAAATTACTATTCATACAGTATAAACACTGTGTATCTCTGGGTCTAGTTCAGAACACACATCAGGAAGACAAGGAGGATAAGCTTCAGAAGGTGCTATATCGAAACCTATGCATGGAAAGTTGATTGGGGAAGGAAAAGTGTGGTAGGAAAAAGTGCACAAGCAACACCAATGAGTGCATGCTTAAGAAGGTTGTCAAGAAAAGCTGATTCAAGAACTTGGTAGAGCCACTACACACAGATGTCTTCAGGAAATGGGCCACAACTGGTGCATTCCTAGTATCAAGCTACTCCTGAACCAGAGACAACGTCATAAGCGTCTTATCTGGGCTAAGGAGAAAAATAAGTGGTCTGTAGCTTAGTGGTCCAAAGTCCTCTTTTAAAATGAAAGTATATTTTTTGTTTCATTAGGAAATCAAACTCCCAGAGCCTGGAGGAAGAGAGGAGAGGCACCGAATGCAAGCTGCTTAAGCTCCAGTGTAAAGTTTGCACAGTCAGTGATGATTTGAGGAGCCATGTCACCTGTTAGTTTTGGCCCATTGTTTTTTTTATCAAATCCAAAATCAACACAGCATCTACCAGGAAATATTAAAGCAGTTTGTTTCCGTCTGCTGACAAGTTTTATGAAGTTGCTGATTTCCTTTTCCAGCAGTACTCAGCACTTGCCCACACACTGCTAAAACTACCACTAACTGGTTTACTGACCGTGATATTACTGTGACTGATCAGCTAGTAAACTCATCTGACCTGAACCCTATAGAGAAACTCTGTCAGGAAGAAGATGAGAATCACCAACCCTAACCCGACTCAACAATACAGATGAGCTAAATGCTGCCATCAAAGCAACCTGGTCCTCAGTAACGCCTCAGCAATGCCACAGACTTATTGACTGCATGTTTTCACTTTACGTGTAATAAATCTAGAATATATGAGAGTTTCACTTTTAAAGTTAAATTACAATATGTAACAGGTTTCACACATGGGTGGCACCACAGACACATGGACACAAGGTGAGGTCTTACAGAAAAATGGTAATTTTATTTGGAAAAGTGGGGAAGAAAAGGGTTTAAGGAGGGAGGACAGAAAAAAAGGAAGGGAAGTGGTAAAGGTGTGCACGTGCAGGTCTGGAGGCAGTGACCTGCTGGCATGCGGGCACGAGGCTGGCGAGCGATGGGCAGTCACTGAAACTCCATCGTGACATCGGTGGTTGGGCGGCTTTCCTGGCTGACATCACGTTAAGGCCCCGTTCTTTTCGTAACGTAACTTTTCGTCTTCAGCGACAGGATCACAGAAGCCGGCTCTGCGCGAGAGTCGGAGTGCCGTGGCAGGTCGTGCAGTCTTTTCGTGCCTGTCCTTAATGCAGAGCTCAAACGCTGGCATTTGGTTCTATGCCTTTAAAGTTCCTGGGGCACATGACATCACTCCCTCACATGCCACTCTCTGTATTTAAGCGTCCATTGCATGACTCTGCTCCGTAGACCTCCAGGACCTCGAGCTAAACTTCTCACCTTGTTTTTATAATGCGGACGAAGCCCAAGATCCATTAAAGATGATTATTCGCCAGCTGTGCCCTTTCCCGCAGCCCCACCCGTTTGCACATCTTCAGAAGGGGAGGCTGCCTACATATGGATCCTATGTAGTAAGAAAGGAATGGCAAAATATTTAGGCGTACACCCATCACTGGGGCACACCGTGACAAAAAGAAAATAAACATTTCCACAACTTTTTGAGATGCACTGTCTAATAGATCCTACTTTTTTTTTTTTTTGCCAATGTGGAATAATGTAGAGAAATAATGTGATTGTTTTTATCAATTAAAAAAAAATTCTCAGTCAGAAAGGTCAGGTTTTGCACTGTTCTGCTTAAATTAAAATGCTCTCATTTCGTGTACATGTGCAACATTTTTCAATGAACATTGCAAAGTTTAAAGGGTGTTTGTCCTGTTTGTCTGACCCAAGAGCTCCAGTCCAGAGTCCAGCACTCTGCCGAGAAACACCATGTAAACACATTTTTTTATATTTTCACGTACTCCAACATTGGTGCCAGTCTCCATAAAACTAAATACATCGCTGGAACCAAAATTAAATGAAGTACACTACATTGCAGACAGAAACATTTAGAACACCAAGAATTCAATCACTGTTTTGCAAACAATGCAATTTTAGTGAGTTGTTATAATATTAACAAAACCTGGTATAGCCTTAGCAATATTGCATAAATATTGAAATTATGTCAAGGATGTCCTAGAAACAGACTGGTTCTCTATTGGCTAATCTGTACACTCTTTAAAAGTCTGTAAGAGTAAGAACACTTTCAGCTGTTTTGTTTCTGTGTTTTTTTGCTCTTTAGTACATCCCCGGTCACATTGTCCTCCAGGAGATGCAGAAGCTCAGTGTAATCCTCTCACCCTTGTTTGCCCTGGGTTAGAGGGCACTTCTCTGAGCTGGAAGTGGGGTACAGCATGCAGTGGGGCGACTGGGGACATAAGGATTTGTGTCCTGAAGGCTTTTAAGCTTCAGGGTTCAGCATCATGATGGCGGTGACTTCAGTAGCAGTTTAATTGGGTGGTTATTGTGTAACGCCGACCAGCACAGCTGGTAAAGAGGTTGTCTGAGGATCTGAAGGTCATCACTTAGAATCCATTTAATGTCTAGTTGCTTTCAGTGGTGTAATACTTTGCATAGCAGTCAATACTTTAATGCCATTTGGTATAACAGCAGTTAATAAAGTAAGCTGAGTAAACTGACACAGACACACACACATACACATATATTGATTGTATGTTAGTGTTTCCTGATAGGTTGTTTTGTAGGTGGAGCATGCGTGGGGCAGATGACAGCAGTAAATGTGATCCGCTTGTACTATGTTGAAGCAAAAAACAAACATGGTCTCCTGACCACTGTAGAGTCTGTTGTAGGAAGGTGGGATGGTTTATCTCTCTCTCTTTGCTCTAAACACACAAATAAAGGTTATGCACTAGACTGGGACACAAATACATACAAAAGCAGAGGTGCAAAATCTGTAAATATCTCAATACAAGAATAAAACAATCCAAAAATTAACTCTTTATATCACACACAAACACACACACACACGCTGTTGTGTTTCATAATTTATTTATTATGTTTAAATTTAAGTTTAAGTATGGCGGCACGGTGGTGTAGTGGTTATCACTGTTGCCTTGCACCGCTAGGGTCCGGGTTCGATTCCCGGCCAGGCTCGATTCCCGTCTCTGTGTGCATGGAGTTTGCAAGTGTTCGGTGGGTTTCCTCCCAAAGACCTGCAGATTAGGCTAAGTGGCATTCCCAAATTGCCCATAGTGTGTGTGCCTTGTGCTGGATAGGCACCCTGTCCAGGTTGTACCCTGCCTTGTGCCCTAAGTTTCCTGGGTTAGGCTCCAGGCCCCCTGTGACACAGGATAAAGTGGTACAGATGATGAGTGAGTAAATTAAAAGTTATACCTGTTGAGCAGGAGGTTCCAGCCACACTTCGAGGTGCTTTTGATTTCTTTTATTTTTAATCAATTGCTGCTAATAGACAAGTTTGCCTTTCCACATGTTTCCAAACACACGCATATAAACAAAAAGGGGTTGTTACCATGCTCCAGGCTGTAGTGCCAGACTAACGCAGTGTGTTTCATCCTCCTGACTGAAGTTCTTGGTTTAAACATGTGTAAAAGAAAAACACACAGCCAAAGTTTCTGTATAAACAGCCAACACAGATTTTACAGCTTTATTATAGCCAAATAGTGACCACCCCTGTCCCAGTGTATATAAACTCTACCTACAACCCTACTGTACCTACATCTGTCTAACTGTAATGCAACAAATAGTCCAAAATAAACCAAGGAACAAAACAAGTTAAAAGCCAAAAATGTTCAAAAGGTGCCATCTGTGGAATGCCGATCCGTGTAGAAGAACCTCAGGGCAGTGGAGACGACACAACGCTGAACAACGTGTGATTCTTCTGCTGTAAATAACACACTACAGTGTTAAAATCCTGTTATTGTCATGAGCATAGAGCAACAACTCACACTGCTTTTCTTACCAAACGCCCTTTGTGATATTTGAGTTCAAATGTTAAAAACTCATTTACAGTATGTACAAAAAAAATTTAGTTTTCTTGTTGTGAAATAAAAATGCTAGACTACACATAACATGTGATATACCTAATGCTGGTATGATATACTTTACTGAGATTTTCTGTTTGAATTTGGAAATCCTGTCTCAGATCACAGAGCACCCACACACCCACACACACACCCACACACACACAGGTGATCTATGTAACATTAGATCAGCCTTCTTCATCACATCAATCCTATCAGAAGAGATGTAATCCAGGAGCAGTATGTCCCTGACATTAGTCTGTATCTTTTGCTTTTTAACTATATTATACACTGCACTGCCAAAAAAAAAACCACCTAACTAAACAAATCGTTAAAAGTCTTCTATTGGATAATTATTACGGTGAGTAATACAGTTCAGTTGTAAATCCCTGAACCGTATTACAATATTTAACCCTAACTGATGCAGTGAGGAGCTTCTTATTTCTGGCAAAGACGTTACTTTGTTTCAGAAGGGTCAAATTATTGTCCTACATCAAGCAAAGAAAACAACTAAAGAGAATGCTGGAACTACTAACATTGGGTTAAGAGCTGAAAAACACATTATTAAATGCTGGAAGGATAGTGCTGACCCATCATGTTTGGGAAAACATCCTGGATGAGTGTGATGGAAGTGTGATCACCTAAACGAAATCAAATTGTACAAAACTACAGTAGAACTCACAGCTATGTTTAATAATTACAGTAAAAACATTTGGTGTACAAACTGGTGTACCCTGCCCAGTGCCCCGAGTCTCCTGGGGTCACTTTCAGGCCTCCTGTGACCCTGTAGAGGATAAACGCTCTGGAGAATGAATGATTCTGAGGCCCAAACCATTCTATAGATCCCCAAAGCCAAGTACATGAATATATATGGTGTGTGAAGAGTGTGTTGGAGCGAAAGAACTCGAGTGTGCTGCACTGAACTTAACCTCACTGAACCATCAGCTCTGGGACGAACTGAAACGAGCCTGAGTTCACTAATGCTCCTGTAGAGTGTGTGAATTAACACAAATACACACACACACACGAACACACACACTGCAACATTTACTGTATAGCCTTCATAAGAGATCAGAGCTCGTTCTAAAAGGAAACACAAGGGAAACAAATCTGGAATGAGATGTTTAACAGGATCACATGGGTGTGATGGTTAGGGGTGCACATACTTTTAGGTGTATAGTGTATAATATAAATATTGTAAATTATATATAATAACCGGTTTCTGTTTATTTAGTGTTTATGAGTGTGAATGCTCTATTTATGTATTTATATCTATAAATATACACATGATTATATGGATATAATTAAATATGGTAAATAGAACTACACTTCATGGGCGGGGCTTCCAAACTGGAAGTGAAGCTGCGGCGGAAACCGGAAGTGGGCAGAGTAAACACTATTCCAGCGGCTAGCTTGTAGTGATGGGAACCTTGGATCATTTCAGTGACTCGGTTCTTTGAATCTCGTTCATCAAAATGAGTGAATCTTTTTTTTGTCATTCAGTTCATTTCAGTCTTTTGATCAGAAAGAAAATATAATGTTACATTTTCAATAAACCCCCAACATGTCTACACACACAGATTTTGGCTATAGTTCCAGTAATAAAAATATTACAATGCAGCTAAGGACATATTATGATAAACAGAATGAGCAGCTCACCATCATATCTTCTTGTTCGAATCGTTCATTCTTTTAAGATATTAGTGTCTATGAGAGTCACGTGACAAAAGAACGAATGATTTGAAACAGAAGACTCATTGAGAACCATTCAGTTCTGTTTCCTGTGTACTGCACTGCATAGCGTCTATGGGAGTCACGCGACAAAAGAGCGAATGGTTTTGACCAAGACTCGAAAGGTAACTACTCATTTCTGTTTCCTGTACGTAACCTATGGAGGTTTTGCGATGATTTGCGCATGCGCACCCAGTAGAAAATGAACAAATCACTTTTTGAGACCACTCCTTCTTCTGAGTCACGTTATAGACTCGTTCAAAAAGAACGAAACGTTCATTAACATCCCATCACTACTAACCTGCAGTACTGGAGCACAGGCATGATGAGTTATTAAAGAGTTCTTGTAGTGTTTATTTAATGTTTACAGACATAAGCAATAAACAGTTATCTGAAACTGAAAGCAGTAATTGTGGTTTAACGATTTAACGATTAGTGGTGGCTAGGCTAACTGGGCGGCCTGGAGAGCTCTGCCCTATGATTGTGCTCTTTTCCCGGGAATTCAGTCAGGGCCTGGTGTAAACACCGCTCCAGGGAAGAGTAAGGAACGTTTTACTGAGACTTCTTACTCCATTCACACACAAACTTTAATTATTATTATTATTATTATTATTATTGTTATTATTACTGTTATTATTATGCTTTTACGAAAAATTTTGAATGACTTTTTTCTATACTATAGGGTATACAAGGTACTGAATATAGAACCAAGACGTACGGTAGTTATTCTAGTTTATCATCCTGTAATTATTCTAAATGTTTTCTGGATGTGTCCTTGGTAGTGCACTTAAGGAGAAAATGTTTAGTGAAATGTAATCTTGTTTAGAGCTCACTGTAATGCGAAACACACAAGACACCAGCAGAAGATATGTTACAGCACTGTGGGCTGATTGCTCTTTGCTGATTGTTGTCCAGGACCATGTCGGACTAGGACAGTGAGGAGGATCAGGACTGTCCCTTCCACCTGATTGGCTTCCTGTTCGGAAACATCAGCGAGGATGGACAGCTGAAGGAAGACAGTGTCCTGGACGCAGTGAGAAAAGAGGGACGAGAGAGAAACAGCATTAATAATGAGTGTAAAAGAGGAAGTCAGGGAGAAACAGAGATAAGAAAACGAGTAATCTATATAAATAAAAGAGGTATTGTCCTTATATTGGTCAGAGATAGTGATATCTTTACATTTTATACATTGGAGCACCAGAAACGAGTCTCAGAAAATTCTGACAGTCTGTCTCACCCGGCCACGCAAATCTGGACAGAATGTAATGAAACTTTTGGGGTACTTTGATTGTCTGAATAACGGATTACATTTAAAAAAATAAATAAATAACCGAGACTTAAATGCTGGACGTAACGCGTTAGATTACTCGTTACATCAAAAACGTAATCCGAGTACTCTAACAAAGTAATGCGTTACACGCATGTGTAAATGATGAATAAATCCCTGTAGCTGTGAGAGTGTGTGTAGTGTTCAGGCTGGGTGAGTGATTATGTGATGCTCTTTCAGCTTTCTTTACATCGTGTCTCCTTGAGATCACTTCAGCAGACGTCAGATATGTCCATCCTGGAGAGAACATCACCCTGCCCTGTAACATCACTAATTATCTTGAGATATCGTGGTATCGACTGAGATCTGACGAGGTGAAGCTACTGATATCTGCTGAGGAATTGAAGATGGAGAAAACCTTTTCCCTTCGTTATAATGTAGACAAGAGTCACTTTGATGCAACCATTGACTTTGAGTCATCCAGGTCATGAAATTGCAACAATCCAGACCATCACACTACCACCACCACGTTTCACTGTTGGTATGATGTTCTGTTGTCACGCATGTAATGAGATGTCCACAGGGTCTTTGCCCAGAAGTCCTGGGAATAATCCAAAAGGTTTTTGGCAAATGTGAGATGAACCTTTGTGTTCTTTTTGGTCAGCAGTGACTTTTTCCTTGGAACTCAGAAATAGCTTTCTACCCTTAATAAAACAAATGATCATTTAACAAATGCATTTTGTATTCATGCCGTATGAGTATAAAACAAACTGTGTGAGGCTGTGAGTTGATGTTAAACTCTCACCTTGAGTCCAGAGGGCCAGTGTGCAGATGAAGATGCTGATCAGAGTCATGGTTGCTGTGGGTGAAGTTGCTGAGCAGCAGATCTCAGTTATGAAGTGTTAAAGTCACAGGGATTTAAACACTCACAGAGCACTGAAGCATGGGCTGTCAATGCAAAGTGTGTGTGTGTGTGTGTGTGTGTGTGTTTGTGTGTGTGTGTGTGTGCACTGCAGCGTAACAGAGGTTTTTGTACGACAGTCTCATTAGAACGTATCACTGTGGTACACTTTTGGAGGAGGCTCCAGACTTGTCATGAACAGTAAGTGTGTTTTCTTCTTTAAACATCTTTCTTAGTTTTAATTAATTTTACATCTTTAGATAAGCTTCTTATTGCAACATTTAGTAGCACACACATTCAGACATGCTGTTATTTTAAAGTAAGTGTCAGGGTTTTATATATGTGTTGGGGCAGTGGTAGCTCAGAGGGCTAGGGCGCTGAGCTACTGATCGGAAGATGTGATCGGAAGATGTGTGGTTCGATCCCCAGCTCCATCGGGTTGCCACTATTGAGCCCGAGAGCAAGAGCAGGGCCCTTAACCCTATCTGCTCCAGAGGCACTGTATCATCTCTGACCCCAGTTATGCTGGGATATTACGTATACGTTTTTATTTTTTTTAAGGTCACTGGCGGTCGTATAAGCATTTCACTGCTTATCATACTGTGTATGACTGTGTATGTGACAAATAAAATTTGAATTTGAATTTTGAATTTGGATATGTGAAGAAAGAATTTGACTGTGCTGTAATGTATATGTGACAAATAAAGGCTTAACTTAATGTATTATGAACACAGTAATTTATCTGAACTTTTATAAAATGAACAGTTCTATAATAGGTTTTAGTTGACGACAAAAAATTATACACGCTTAGGCTTAAAACATTCAAAACCATTCACTCCATACACTGTGTTACTGTACAGCTCCTGTGTTGTTTCAATTAGAATATCTGCGTTATTTATTCAAAACCAAGATCACTTTAGAATTATCGCAAATGAATTGTTCTTGTGATCTTTAGTTGTTCAGAAATTGTCCGTGAGAAGGAATCAGACTTGTAAAGGTTCTCTTGGCTCAGAATTTTGATGTTTACAGCATTCATACAGTATTTCTGTGTTTATGATGTGTTGTTTTAATTTGTTGTTTCCAGAGGGTCCATCCGTGTCTCTGCTCCCTCCATCCAAATTACAGCTCTGTGAGGGATCGGCCTCGCTGCTCTGCCTGCTGTCTGACTACTCTCCACAGGGGGCGCTGGTTAGCTGGACAGTGGATGGCTCAGAGGTGAAGAATGGGGTTCTGACCAGCGCAGAAGAAGATAAGAATGGCCGTTATAGCCGGAGCAGCACCCTGACCCTCAGCAAAGACCGCTGGGAAAAGGGAGAGAAGTTTCTCTGTACTGTTTCCCATAACAAAATCAATTATCCAGTCACGTTCATAAAGAGTCAGTGTGAAGGCTAGTGGATAGAGTTTAACTCAGAGCTGTTTATGATCATCTACAGTAGAGTTTTAGTTCTACACAATGCTGAGATTTCTGTCTTTACCCTTTTTACTGTCCTGCTTCTCTTCCTGTAGTTTTTGCTGAAATAAAGCTGAGTTTTGGACGTTGTCTCTTCTTTTATTGGAGGTAATAGTGATGATCAGTGTGATGAGATTAGCTGTAGATTCAGTGCTGTGCTTTGTGCTTCAGTGAGTTTGACTGAAGGAAGTTGAACATCTGCTGCAGTTTCTGCTCTATTCTAGGAGAATAATTTAAGCTCTGGGACTAATTTAGCTCTGTTCATGTAAATCTCACTTACAACTGCTTATTCTCTGCTGCATGAAATGACAGAAGGGTATATAGACCGCTATATGATTTTTATTAATTTTTTATTAATATTTTTTTAAATAATTATTTGTAATAATTAAGTATAAATAAATTTTTTTAAACATGTATTTAAGTTTAATTTATGTCACATGTTTTCTTTGTTAGCAAATAAGCAGTGCAAGCTAACTGTACTAGATGTACTGTACTAGCTAAAAACACTATCACGGAGTACCAATAACCTTTCTTCCAAGCTTTTTTTTTTTTTTTTAGTAATGTCTCTGTGAACATTGAATGAGAGGTCATATTGCACAGCATGAGATTAAATATATCGGTAACACTTTACGGTAAGGGTACATGAATTACCATGAATTTATGCATAAATTCATGCATGAATTATGTGTTACTTCATGCATTAATGTCTCATGAATTATCAGGAACTAACATGAGTTTGAAGTCTTTCCATCATGACTTCATGAATGATCAACTCTTTAATTATGACATTAACTAAGGTGGGTACATCACCATGATTTATGGTTTATTACACATGATCATGATGTTTTTTTTTTGTTCACAAAAAAAAACGTCTTTCCTATTCACTGTCGATAAATCCATACTTTTGGTACATAAATCATCATGAATTCATGCATAAAATAGGATTATTTCATTCATGTGAGACTACTTAGCTCATGCATGCATACAGGCTAGAACAGTATATGTCAATTAAACAGTATGTAACTAATGTTTTATATTAATTATGAATTGTCAAGCACATTCATGTCTTCATAGTAGCCTGCAGTAAACAGTCAGACCCCAACACTGGTCAATTACAGTAGTCATCATTAACTACGCATTAACTTCTCATGAGTTCATCATGTGTGTGGCCCCTCAACTAAAGAGGTGACTTGGTCCTTTTATATACAGATAAAAAGTGTATTACTGATGTAGGCATAATTGTGAAATGACATGAATATGAACATGAAAGTTTAAGCTTTTGCATACAGTACACTGAGGACACAAAAGGGACTTTGATCTTAACTTTCTGCTTTATTCTTAAACAGTAACCCAGTTAATCCAGTTCTTGTCCCAGTAAAATCAACATCAACGCCTGGAAAGAGCTGAGAAGAAATTCAGGACATTTACCATGAACTTTTAGAAAAAAAAAAAAAAGATGAAAAAAGGCAACAACAGAACACAACAGCTTAGTATTTTTGAGGTAAGGAGCCACCTTCAAGCTACTGACGTAAACTCCTCATGAAATATTTAATGCTGAACAAAAATAAAATAAACAAATAAATAAATGGCACAAACGCATGGCATACAGAACATAGCTTAGTTCTTGTAAATATCCAGTAAGGATCCGTCGCCTTTTTTCTTTAGGATAGCTGAAGCTGTAGGCTCCTGCTCACAAAAACCCCTGCAAGTTTCAGCAAACCCTTTGAGGCTGTCGTTCCTTTTAAAAGTGAAGCTCAACGTGCGGTTAGTGGCTGCAAGTTCGGCAATCGGAGCCTGTCACGAGATGATATTTTGACCTACCCCAAGCCTTGCATAAGTTTCAGCTTTGCTGATGTGATCCTTTTCAATCTTCTCCACCACCATGTTGTAGCGGCGGATGGAGCCGTCAGGGGTTTTGACTGTAGGACAAGAGAATGCGTTATTGGCTGATTTCTATTTAATTAAACCAGCCTAGTAATAGTGCTGTAATACAGTTTACAATTTTACATATACATCATCATTGAATAAAAATAAGCAAACTTTAAAGTGGTAAATGGAGGTGAAAATTCGTAATTGGTCCATAGATTATAGATTTGTATGTGACAATGGGCAAAGAGTGGCAAATTCAGTACTGTTACTGCTTGCAAAGTCGCACACTTTAAATACTTTTTTAGCTTTGCTGATCCTACTAGGACACATCTGTAAACATTGTTGCAATATTAAGTTCTGATTTATCAATCGCTGTTATTTAGTTCGTAAAGTATCATACGAAATGAATTTTAACACTTTGTGTGCATGACAAGTTTTACACAACGTTATTAATCTAAAGGTGATGGTAAGGGAGATGGTGGTTTTACAGAGGGGATGCTTTTTGTCATTTTATTTTCAACAAGTGGGAAGCCGGCCTCCGAGTGGCGCAGTGGTAAAGTGCTCGCCCTATCATCCGGAGATCGCTGGTTCAATCCCCGGGTGATGCTGTAACCTCTCAGAGCCAGAGAGTCTAGAGAGACCTGATTGGCCGAGCTCTCTCAGGGGGGAGGGATGAGAGGTACCTTGTGCTCCCACATTAATCACGGCTCTACAGCCA
>JAOVVA010000026.1:4344147-4360010 GCA_028565275.1 Leiocassis micropogon
AAGCTGTTCACTCTCTCCACTGGGCTCTCGTTGATGACGGGGGTCTGGTAGTTCCTCTCCTGCTTAGTGCTGAAGTCATATATATATAGCCTACTACCACATTGGCCTAGGAATGCCTGTGACACCTGTGACATGACTGCAATATGTATACCTTGCACCTTCAGGGTCCGGGTTCGATTCCCCTCTCTGTGTGCATGGAGTTTGCATGTTATCCCCGTTATTGGGCGGTTTTCCTTCAGGTACTCTGGTTTCCTTCCACAGTCCAAAGACATTCAGAGTAGGCTAATTGGCATTCTCAAAGTGCCTGAAGTGTGTGTGTGTGTGTGTACAGTATGTGTGTGCCCTGCAATGGATTGGAACTCTGTCCAGGGAATACACTGCCTCATGCTCTAAGTCTCCTGGGATTGGCTCCCCGCAACCCTGAATACAGGATAAAATGAGTGAGTGAGTGAGTGAGTGAGTGATATATACTACCCCTTAAAAGTTTTGGATCACTTTCTAACTCCATGGTCGTTCCTCCTTTTAATTACTTTCTACATTGTAAAGCAACGCTGAAGGCATCCAAGATATACAATAACCTCCTCTTGACAGTTAATAATGAGATGTATCTTCAACTCACAATCTGTAAAGCCTTCATAATGGCTCTAATCTGAGGTATTATTTGTTAATTGGTGATTTCTGAGGCTGGTGACTCTAAATGTATTTCTCCTCTGCAGCAGAAGTAAATTCTGGTCTTGCTTTCCTGGGCTGGTCTTCATGAGAGCCAGTTTCATCATGGTGCTTGATGGGTTTTGCAAACGCACTAGACAATAGTGTTTTGCAAAGCTATACTCTAAAGGGTTGCTGTTCAGTATGAAATTGCGTTTATGGTCAATGTTTAAAAGCTTGCTAGCTAAGTTAAATGATGTCCCAATAGCCAATGACATCAAACATTATAGGCATTATTATTATTGTTGGAAAAAAGCTCTATTTCTCACCATATTTGATTAATTTTAATTTATAAAAAAATACCTGGAGCATGCAGTGTAGTGGACTTTGGGACATACTTCATAGAAATAATTTAACTGCTCATGTGAAATGACATCTGTTACAAATGCAGCATTTCTGTGATACCATTGACATTTGTGACAATGGGAAGTATAATCTAGTACTTCTTGTTCAATCACAGCAACACACCTGATGCACATCCTGGTCCAGATGTTCTGCCCCATACAGTCCGGAGATGAACGCTTCTCATCGATCACATTCACCTCAGCTTCACCAAGACCAAGAAATCCAGAAGGTGGATCCTAAAGGAAATTTTGCCTTTTCTGACAAGGAGAAAAACAACTTTGATGATCAGAGCTGGACTTTGCCTGAATAATGGGCAAGAATGACAGCCAGATGACAAACATGTCCATGAGGTCAAATTCCAATGCTTATCAGCTACTATGCAGCTTACCACTCTTATCGATCTCATAACTAACTAAGAGGCCGTACTGTCATCAGGAAATATAATTTCCATGGAGGTAGTAGAGGTGGTACATGTCAAAGTAACGTCCACATGAATGCCAGCAAGTTTTCCAGCAAAACATTTCCTTTCTTATCACGCCACATAATGTAAAAGAAACGTGGTTCATTATTCCGGGATACATTTCTTAATTGCTCCATGGTTTGTTTTTATCCTCACATTTTCAGTAGGCTCAGGAAACAGGAGTCAGCATAGGCAATTGTCTAGGCATCACATTTTTTTTATTTATTTAAAGTAGCTTAGATCCTTACACTTGTCCACTTCCAACACTTTGGAAACTAACTGTTCACCTTACAGTACTGTATATCCCTCACGCCCTAATGTTATAACCACAACCATGCTCTACTCATTCATTCATCCATTCATTCATTAATTAATTTATTTATTTACCTATTTATTTATCTATTTAAAGTGTATATTTTAATATATTATATAAAGACTATTTATATTATTATTTATTGAGGCTCACCAATTTTATTGTTTAATGTGCCTAATACAAATTAAGGATTGTAAAAGTACAGTATCTCTCAATCTCTCTCTCTCTATTCCACACTCTCTCTCTCCCTCTTTCTATCTCTCTCTTCCTCTCTCTCTCTCTCTTCCTCTCCATCTTTCACTTTCTCTTACACTCAAGATTCAAAGGTACTTTATTCATTGTCAAAGTTATATCATTTACATTCGCATTGCCAAAGCTTAGAACTAAGGCACAAGAAAATAAAAGAAGTAGATAGTAAACAAACAAACAAACAAACAAACAAAAAGCAGAATAGTATAGACATACTAATAATAAAGACATGTATATACAATAAAAGAGTACAGACATTTAGACAAAGATAAAGTGAACATTATTAAAAAGGAAAAAAGCATATATTATTATTATTATTATTATTATATATGTATAATGTACATATATGTATATATATGTTCTCACAGTCTGTCTCTCTTATTCTCTCTCTCTCTCTCTCTCTCTCCGCCTACTCGCGCGCGCTACATTTAGTCTCGGTGTCGCGTGGTGTTACGCAGTGCGTTGCGCTCGTGCCCTGCTGGAGTCCACACGCTCACACTCACTCACACACACACACACACGCAACGGGATGCGCTACTTGACGGCGGCGCGCGCGCTGCTCCCTTTGCTGGTAGTGTGCGCGAGCTTGCGGCTCGCGGCGGCAGACTGGGAGCTCACGCTTTTGCACACCAACGACGTGCACGCGCGGGTCGAGGAGACCAACAAGGACTCGGGCAAGTGCACGAAGGGAGAGTGCTTCGCCGGTGTCGCGCGGCGTTCCACGAAGATCAAAGAGATCCGGAGCCAGGAGAAGAACGTGCTGCTGCTGGACGCAGGGGATCAGTTTCAGGGCACCGTCTGGTTCAACGTCTATAAAGGCGACGAGGCGGCGCACTTCATGAACAGACTCCAATACGATGCCATGGTAAGAAAGTGCATGTGTGTGTGTGGGGGGGGGCAGCCTGCACAGCTGGTACTGACGTCAGTGCATTCAGTCAACATCTGGACACGTGCGGGGAACCCCTGCCTTATGCATGTTGTTGTTTTTGTTATTTTTTAAACATATGCTGCAGAGAAACAGTGAAGTTTGTCATTAGTTGTGTGTGTTTGTGTGTGTGTGAGGTGAAACATCTGTTTCTCTGGCACGATGTGTACTTCTCAATCTACTGTTTATGAAGAACACTGCTGGAGTGTGTGGTCATGAGTGTATGTGGGTGTTGGTTGTATATATGTATCGTCCTCAAAACACAACTTTTACTGCTGTATCAGGGAATTAAAATAAGCACAGTCTTTAATTTTAATTACCTTAAAAAAAACTTTAAATGACTGTGGTTGTGCTCCGTTGTCAGTCAGTCGTTGTCAGTCACATGGATACACCATAAGAAGGAGCATATTACCTTATAAAGTAGTGCAAATTAGGAAAATCATATATAAATACTTACAGTAGTTGCAGTGAAGCTGTAACTTCTGAGAATCAGTTATATGTCACAGTAAAATGAGATCCAGATAGTATCAACTCAATCAAATCAATTTTTGATTTATGAGCATTTTGGTGCGCATATGCATGCAATAATCTCTTCTCCTTTGAACAGTTAATGTTAAGATGTATCTGCTACCCATGCTCTGTATACAGTCTCTGTAAAGCCTTCATAACGTCTCTAATCTGAGATGCTCATTGTTAATTGGTGATTTCTGAAGCTGGTGACTCTAAATGAACTTCTCCTCTGCAGCAGAGTTAAGTTCTGGTCTTGCTTTCCTGGGAAGGTCTTCATGAGAGCCAGTTTCATCGTGGAGCTTGATGGGTTTTGCAAATGACCTTGACAGTACTGTTCTTGTAGGAACTGTTCCAGAACAGTTTACATATGTGTATTGCATAGTTTTAATAAGTCACTAAACAAAAATACAACAACAACATTGAATCAACACATATATGTATACTGTACATATCACATGTATACAGTATAAGTCAAATGTTTGGACACAGGTTTGGATTTATTTTCCACATTCTAGAACAATATTAGATTTTTTTAAATTAAGTAACAACAGCATTCAGTTGTCATTTTGACACAAAACCCATCAGGCACCATGATGAAACTGGCTCTCATGGAAGCAGGACCAAAACTTACCTCTGCTGCAGAGAAGTTCATTTAGAGTCACCAGCCTCAGAAATCACCAATTAACAACCAGCACCTCAGATTAGAGGCGTTATGAAGGATTTACAGAGCAGAAGTAGCAGATACATCTCAATATCAACTGTTCAAAGGAGAATATTGTGTAATTTCGAAATTGAATGCAAACCAAAAAGCTTGTAAATCAAAAATGCATTCAAATACGGTGCAACCTGCAAGTTTTGATCCAGTTACACATATTGCGTGGATAAGATGTTGATACTTTCTGGATCTCATTTTACTGCAGTAACTGCTTTGCTGGAACTGATTATTTACATGTAATTTTTTTTTCTAATTTGCACTACTTTAAGTTAATTTGCTCCTTCTTGGGGTGTATTCAACTGGTAACTGAACCACAACCATAGTAATTTATAAAGTAATTAATTAAAGTACTTGTTTTCATTCACCTATACAGTAGGAAAAGTTGTGTTTTGACATCTATATGTGTATATACTGTATATATAGGTATATGCTTATTGAAGTTCATTTAGCCTCAGAAATCACAAATTAATTAGCTACGAAGGCTTTACAGAGCATAAGTAGCAGACATCTCAATATGAACTGTTCAAATAGGATTATTGTATATTTCGGACGCTTTCAGCATTGCTTTACAGGGTAGAAAGAAATAAAAATCAGGAACGACCATTAGACCACGGAATTGGAAGGTGTGTAAAAACATTAGCAGGCCAAATTGGTAGTGTGTCCTGTATATAAGGAGATCTGAAATCTGGAAGGATGTGATCGATCATAGAAATGTGTCTGAAAAAAACATTCTGAAAGAGTGTGACAGGAGATCTCTTAATCACTTACAGAAATTAAATGCTTAATAGTGAGAGTAAGTGCATTTCCATACATACAACTTAAAGAGAACTTATCTGATGAGTCCAGAGTTACCCTGTTCCAGAGTGATGCAGATGAAGTGATTCACCCATCATGCCTAGTGCCTACTATACACGTCTATGCAAGCAGGGTTATGATCTGCGGATGCGTCAGGTCTACTGTAGGTTCAGCAATTGATGTGAATAATGTAATTTAAAAAAACACAAAGTCAGCTGAGCGTACTAAATGACTAGGTTTATCCATCAATGTGTTTTTCCTTCCCTTATGGCATGGGCTCAAATTGTGAAAAAATGGTTCAGGGAGCATGAGATATTATTTTCGCACATGAATAGGCCACTGCAGTCAAGACCTTAAGAAGGCTTTACGCAACTCTCACATCATCAATAAAAGATCTTGGAGAAAAATTAATGCAACTCTGGTGAAAATAAATATTGTGTCATTGCATAAACGATACCATGGCTGTAATCAAAGCAAAAAGCGGTCCAATGAAATATTAATGTAAGGGTTTTTTTTTTTGTTTTTTTTTGGCCGAGCAGTGTATATTTATTATCATATTATAAACTAGAGCATGTTGCCTCTGTGCAGCGCATTTTGGTGAAACACGCTCCCTTCACATTACACAAGAAACCAAGACCATGCCATTTAAAGCTGACCTTACAGACCATACATAATTTTAAATTGCTGTCTTCCTTTGTAGCACTGACATGGGACATAAATCTTGATACGCTCCAAAGTGGGTCCTTGTGAAACTGGATATCCTGGAAGTTTACCACCTCCCTGACTGGCTCAGAATAACATATAACGTTAAGAAACCTCAACAAGAATAAATAAAATATGTAACTGAGAACGTGCCAAGCCCATGTTTGCATTATGATGATATGTTTGAAAAAAAAATCTTGCACAATGACGTTTTTCATGTCATATTTTCACCCACTTCTTTATTACTTATCTTCTCTGTTTGAAAAAAAATAGCAATAAAACACTTGAGACCTCGAGTCATGAGATGGACCTCATCCAGAAACCTCTCATCTGAGGAAACGGTCACTAAGCCAATTGTTTTTGTGGACGTTTCCATAATCATTACCAGAAGAGGAACTCGCTCATACTTGATTCTTAGTGTTGACTCTGTTGTTACGGGTGGAGACTTGGAAAATATTAGGGTGCTTATGAGCCAGTGGACCGGGTTCGACCCCTGTACGATTCTCCTTTCGTCGGCTAACCACCAGGGCCGTCATTATATTGGCCAAGCACATTTTCGACTGGTGGTTTGGGAAACAGGTCGCGTGCAAACAGTGGAGAAGTTCCTCCCATGCGGTTCACAGTTTTCCAATAGACGTTACCTAGAGTCGGAGGGACGTGTTGTCATGTTCCTGGAGTTAAGGCGTCCCGCAGAGTTTTGATGACGCCCCGACGTTTAGCCAAGCCTCTAATCCTCAGCGAAGCCTTTGAATAGCTGTAATAAGCGTGGAAGGTTTAGAGTTGGTCCTGCATTCATGGCTGTAATAAGCGTAAAAGGTTTGCAGGTGGACCTCAGCGATTTCCAGCCCCGGATCTATCTCTAAGAGCAGGTTGGGCACAGCTGCGTGTTGGTCTCTTGGGTTGCTGTTTTCGGATTATCTAGAGGTTTGTTTTTGTTGTTTGCGGAGGATGGTGACGTTAACGCTTTGGAAGGTTTTTGTTTGAAACTTCAGATGTAATTTTGGGTTTCCATTCTGTTTCATAACCTTAAAATATATCTGTGTTAGTGAAACTGTCTATTCCAGGAATCATACAACAGGTTTGTTTTGGGAAGCGAAATGAGATGTGAGATTCACATGTATGACTCTTGTATTTTCTCTGTACTTCACCCTCTAGGCTTTGGGAAACCACGAGTTTGACAATAGAGTGGAAGGTCTCATACCCTTCCTGCAGAAGGTGAAGTGTCCTGTACTCAGCGCTAACATCAAGGCGGTTGAGCCTGTTGCGTCAAATATTAGCGGTCATTATTCACCTTATAAAATCTTAATTGTTGACTCTGAGAAAGTGGGTATAGTGGGATACACTTCCAAGGAGACTCCAGCTCTGTCATTGCCAGGTACGTTGATCTACTAAGATGCTTGGTGATACATTCATTGTTAACTAAAAAAAAAAGTAAAAAAAAAAAAAGTTAACTAAACTGGTCTTCCATTTTTTATTTATTTCATGTTTCGTTGTGGTTTATTCTTTCATAATAAGTTGCTTCACTCTCTGAGCGAATGAAAATAAGCGCAGTCTTTAACTTTAATTACTTTTAAAAACTTTGGTTCTTTGGTTGTGTTCAGTTACCAGTCACAGGTGGATACACCATAAGAATGAGCGTATTAACTTATAAAGGAGTCCAAATTAAGAAAATTAATAATGTAAACACTTAATTAATAAACGTAATGTAACTTCTGAGAATCAGTTATATGTCACAGTAAAATGAGATCCAGACAGTATCAACATCTAATCCATGCAACGTCTGAAACTGGAGCAGCTTGTACTGTATTTACAAGCATTTACGAGCCGTTTTGTTTTGCCTTAAATTTCTTAAATTAATGTAAAATATGCAATAACGCCTTAT
This sequence comes from Leiocassis micropogon, assembly GCA_028565275.1. Lineage (NCBI taxonomy): Eukaryota > Metazoa > Chordata > Actinopteri > Siluriformes > Bagridae > Leiocassis > Leiocassis micropogon. The sequence goes on from JAOVVA010000026.1 coordinate 4,351,752, forward strand.
TTTGTTTTACACTTTCAAAATGTTTTACACTCTTTTATCATTTGAGATGTTTTATTATGTTTCATTTCTTCCATAATACTTTACACTCATCCATAATTGTGATTCAGTTATTCATGAAGCTTCACTCGTTTATAACGCTTCAAATCACTCAATCATAATGCTTCCCTGTGATTCACTCGTTCATAATGCTTTGATTGACTTGTTCATAATGATTGTTCGTGATTAACCCTTACATAATGCAGCGTTGTGATTTGCCTGTTCATGCTTCATTGTGATTCAGTAGCTTATTATGCTCTGATTAGCTCGCTCATAATGATTCCTTATGCTTCATTCCTATATAATGCTTCATTGTAATTCACTTATTCATTGTGCTTCAATTCACACGCTTATAACGCCATATAATGGATAACTTTTATACAACTTTCCAGGGATTGACCCATTTATGAATCTTCATTGTGATTCACTCATTTATAATGCTTTGATGTCTCCTGTTATACATTCATTCATAATGCTTCATTGGAATTTACTCAGGCATAATGCTTGAATGTGATTTACTTGTTCATAATGCTTTACCACGATTCATTTGTTCATAATGCTTGAATTCAATCGTTCATTGTGATTTACTATTTATCAAGCTTTGATGCACTTGTTATTGTAATTCGCTCATTCTAAATTCTTTTACACTAATTTACTCTTCCATCATGCATTCCACTGATTCATTCAACTCATTTATGTTTATTCACTTAGGGTCTGTCCATATCATTTGGATGGTAAAAAGTGTAGTAAACACATCTATACTTTTTTTTTTATTTACAATGCTAAAGACTTTTTACTTATATTTCTCTATTTAGGAATTTATCTTAAAAATAGGATTAAATATAAAAACGTGTTAACAATGATAAAAACGGAGCTCGTTTTTTAAATCTTGGTTTAGTTTGAGTTTTTTTGAGGATGATTTTGTTCCCTGTTGCCACAGGGCCGCACCTGCGTTTTGAGGACGAGGTCGCAGCCTTGCAGCGGGAGGTAGACAAACTCATTACTCTGGGCGTTAACAAGATCATCGCTCTCGGTCATTCTGGATTTGACACGGACAAAGAGATCGCCAAAAGGGTCCGTGGAGTGGACGTGGTGATCGGAGGACACACCAACACTTTTTTATACACAGGTAGATATTGATTTTTTTATATATTTTTTTTCTCCATGTACGCATGTAAGTGTGCATATGTAAGGTTCGTTAAATCTGACATTAGTGATGGGTCGTTCATGAACGATTCATTCTTTTTGAACGAGTCTTTAACGTGATTTAGAAGAATGAGTAGTCTCAGAGAGTGATTCGTTCATTTTCTACTGGGCGTGCATGCGCAAATCATCGCGAAACCTGGAAACAGAAGTGAGTAGTTACATTTGAGTCTTTTGGTCCGGATTGTTTGTTCTTTTATCATGTGACTCCTGTAGACACTATGCAGTGCAATACACAGGAAACAAAATTGAACCGTTCTTCTCGATTAGTCTTCGAGTCCTAGTCGTTCGTGATTCCCATAGACGCTATGCGGTGCAATAGATTAAAAAAAACGAACGAATCGGACTAGAAGATATGAGAGATGAGCTGCTCATTCTGTTTATCATAATACTGTATGTTCTTAGCTGCATTGTAATATTTTCATTACTGGAACTATAGCCAAAATTTGTGTATGTAGACGTGTTGGGGGTCCGTTTATTGAAAATGCAACATTTTATTTTATTTCTGATCAAAAGAACGAAATGAACTAAATGACTCAAAAAATTAACGAGATTTAAAGAACCGAATCACTAAAATGATTTAAACTTCAAATTGTAAGTTTCTTACAAGCAGATTGTGTAGTCTGACGCTCCTGTAAGTCCTGATATTTTTTTCACATATTTCAGCTTATAAATAAACTTAAAGTGAAATATTGTATGAATTTACTTCTTTATTCTGTGCTTTATCCATGTCCTAGGCCTGACCCTCTGCATGCCAGGTTTTTGTCCTCAGTTCATTGCGAGGCATTCACATTTTCCAGCAACACAATCCAGTTATCTGATTCATTTCCCGATAATGCAGCATTTGTCAGCCTGTTCACTCTAGCCTAATTTCATCCACTTATTTGTATGAGAATGGATTTGTTGAAAAGCCAACCCCTTGGCGTCCTTGTAAATGTTGGGAAAGTTACTGTATTTTTCTGGCAGACAGTTATTAGCAGAAATATTTCTCCTTGGTACCTCTGAGAGTTTAAAGTGCTTTTACACTTTAGTTTGAAAAAGTTTGTGAACTTTTTTACTAAGTTTTTTACTGTTTGTTGTGATAACATATCTATATTCAATAAGAGGAAGCTGTTTCACATTTGATTTGTGAAGAACATGACAGTGACAGTGGTGTTGGTTTGTGTTTGTGTGTGTGTGTGTGTGTGTGTGTACAGGGGTTCCCCCATCCAGCGAGGTTCCAGCAGGACCCTACCCATTAATGGTACAGTCCGATGATGGTCGCAAAGTGCCAGTGGTCCAGGCGTACGCCTTTGGGAAATACCTTGGCTATCTCAAAGTGACTTTCGATTCTGCTGGAAACGTGGTAAAAGCTGAAGGAAATCCAATCCTCCTAAATAGCAGCATAAGCGAAGGTGAGTGCCCATGGACGGAAGAAACTTTTACAGATACGCAAGGCTTTTATTAGCCAGTGTTTGTCGTTCCCAGTTTAAAAAATATATATACAGTGATAAGGTGAAAGTGTACTTCTTGTGCAAGATGGAGAAGATGTACAACTGATGATATTTTCACATTTCAAGTGTAGACATACTGTATATACTTTTATGTTCGGTTAAAAATGGAAAAATAATAGAAATGGGTTTGTAGTCCACAAGAGTTCCAGAGATCAGAAACGAGGAGCCAGCGGGAAGTGAAAGTGTTTAGCATTTGAAGAAGAAGAGTTCAGAAGACGGTCAAGTGCTGATTTAGGGTACAAGGTGCTGAAACTAGAGACTCCTTCCATCCCCCTTCCTAAAAAAGTTTCCAAACAGAAAACCTTATTAGCAATTCATAATGTTAAGACTGTATTTTGTTGTTTTAAAATGACACAGGGAAACAGTTATTTGATGATTTATCTTCAACATGTTTTCAGAAGCAAAAATGTCTTCATCACTGCATATAATGCAACGGAACGGAACTTTGTCTTGCTGTGCAATGATTGGAATCTGCAGACAGTGCATTTCAGCTTGCTGAAGCAATGAAAACCTCCTTATATATAGTATTGTGAAAGTCTTAAAGGGGAAAAAGTCCCCTCCTTTATTTATATTTTCCCTCCAAAGAGCCACACTTACTTCTATTAGATTTATTTTTGTGCATTTTTTGTCTCTAATTTTCAGTTCAGTCCCTGTACCTGAGCAGTTTCAGAGGAATGTTTTTTTGTTTGTTAAGCCACACAGTGACCTACGAATCATTCCAGAATAAAAACCATCTAGCTTAAGGCAATGAACTAGTCAGAACAGGTGCAGATGATGACAGATGATCATGCCGGTGATTAAAATACAGTAAGTCCCCTACATATGAACGTGTTCCGTTCCGAGAGCTCGTTCATAAGTCTAATTTGTTCATAAGTCCAACAAACATTGTCTAGGTACTAGGATACTAACACAGCTAGGAAACTATACACAGTATATTACAGTACAGTGATCTTTAGAATCGTTCCCATGGTTGAACGATTCATGTTAGAAGAACGAGCAATGTCCAGAAGAACGAACTTTCTTCTCCATCATTAATTGCTTGCTTCTTCAAAGCAGTACCAGCTTCATTGCCACTGCATCGCCATAACCGCTCGCTTTCGGACATCCTTGTCTTGTACTGCAATTGCAGGGGATGCACGCTGCGCACACATGACAGTGTAAGCCAGATATGTCAGCTCGAATTGTTTGCATGTGGGGGACAACACTGAGGGTCACGTAATCAGTTTAACTGCACTGGATACTTTGCCCTGGACTATGTTTATTAGTTAATGTTGGGTAGAAACCTTTTAAGCAGGAATAGTTTCTTGTGTTACTTGGTGCATGAGTTGATCAAACAACACACCTTTAATTTTACTACAAATTTAAGTTGTGCTGCTTGATCAGCCCATTTCATTTGATTTCTGTCTGACTCTTTTGCATGAAATAGACTTTACTGATGATTAATGATAATGAATAGTTATTTATCTTCAGTGTTATCAATCATCAGTAAAGTCTATTTCATGCAAAAGAGTCAGTCAGAAAACAAATAAAAAGGGTTGTTCAAACGGCACACCTTTAATTTGTAGTCATGCGCCACGTAACACAAGAAACTGTTCCTCCTTGAAGAATGCCAGTAGCAAAGTGGGGTGTTTCTACCCAACATTAACTAATAAACATAAAAGAGCAGAGAAACAGCACTTTTAGCTAAAAATTTCCAGAGGAAATGAAAGCATGCATTGTGTTTTTATATTCTAATCTATTAGCTTGAGCATGGCCTCTCGCAGTTTTCCTCAGAATGCAAGAGAGATGCTTGGCTTACCGCCGTGTAACATTCTTAATAATAATCAAAAATGAATGAAATATATACTTAAAATAACCCGTTCATTGTGTTTGATCGTGTGGTAAGTTTTAGATGACTAATGTATGTTAAAGTCTAGTTTATTCTACTGTACTGTTTACTGGACTTAAACGAATAGCACTGCACCTCTTACTGCATACATGCAAGGTACAGTTCACATAAGGTGTGAAAATGAAATGAATGTACCATAACATGGATGTAGGCCCACTGTTTAAAATGTCACGTTAGAACTATTCAGTTGTCTGTTTCAAACATGGCCAAGAAAGGATGTGTCTGGTCTAATCCTCACCTTGTCGATGAATCTGGGCAGCAGTCAGTAAGAGCATTCCTTAACGCCGTCCATCTCCTTTTATCTATCATTTTCAGTTTGTAGTCAAGGTGATGTGCAGCAGCAATGTTCTTCACTGGGTGTAAGAAAGGGATGCAACCATTCCCCTCACCAGCAGTATGATGGATCTTGACGTTTTCTTATCAGCACTCTAGTTTGGATGCTGCCGTACTACTGGCGACGACACATGCTTGTTTTTCACATATCCGCACCAGACAAGGTGCAAGGTCGAAACAAGGTGCACTGTAACATTCTACACACAGATGCGATTTCAGATTTGGATGGTCTGCACTCTTACGCTCCTCACCGTCCGTTCATCACCTCTGAGCCATCACTTTCTCCTATTTGCACCATCTACACCAGTGGTAACCACTAAAGTCCTGTTTTCATTCTTCTAGATCCCAGCATTAAGGCAGATGTGGATGCCTGGAAGGTCAAATTGGCCAATTACTCAGCTCAGTTTGTGGGAAACACTCTGGTCTATCTTAACGGGACATTTGAAGAGTGTCGATTTCGGGAATGCAACCTGGGAAACTTGATCTGCGATGCCATGGTCAGCCATCAGATATTATTCACACCATTAGCTGTTCTTGTTTTAGAAATTTGAACTGCCCGTAGATTAATGATTGTGTCAGTTAGTATAACTGTTATTTTATATATAATGTATTAATAACCACTGTGTTGTTCTGTCCCTTTTTTTTTAGGTCCATCACTACATCAAATATCCGGATGAACTCCAGTGGAACCATGTCAGTTCCTGTATTTTAAACGGAGGGGGCATACGATCCTCCATTGATGAGAGAAGCAGAAATGGTATGTGTGGGTTTGGTACACTGCCTGACAGATTGTAAAACCATTATTTGTTTAAAGCAGAGGGGTTTTGAACTTTTAGCAGTGTTAGCCCATAAAAAAGGGGGAGAATGTACAGAATAATTTTCTATTCATTCCCATTCATACTGTATTATGTCAAAACAATGTAGACCTTGCCAAGAGCACACTGTGTAGAAAGCCAAAATAAGTCAGATAGATAGATGCTGTAGCTAGATGAGTGCAATGAAAGAGTGCAATATAAAAATAGGTAATCAGCACACTTTTGATATCAAAACCGCTTAGATATTGTCTCTTCACATGGGAACAGTGTGATCTAGTGTGATCTACATTGTATTGACTCTTTAAATATAACAATCAAAATAAGATAAGATAAGACTAATATATTGCACATTACAGTATTTACATTTGTCTGGTGGATAGTTATTGTGTACTGTATTATGTACAGACTTTTGTGTCGTGCAAACAGCTCCTAGCATTCAATGACAGTGTTCCTTAGTTCCTTAGTCTTCAGTTTAGTTCGTGAGTCTGTTTGCAGATATGAAGCACATGAAAACAGATGGTGTCCAGGGTGGGTTGGATCTTTCAATATGTTGTTTGCTCTGGCGTGTCATCGAGTGCTGTACAGCTCTTCCAGGGAGGGCAATAAGCAGCTGATGAGTTTTTTAGGAGTTGTCGATGCCCCCCAGAACGGCTTTCCTTTCTGCCGCAGAGCAGCTGGCGTACCATACATACTGTACGTACAGTATGATAGAGCACATCGGCATGTCTCTTTTTAGCAGAGGAATGACAGTGGCAGGCTTCATGCACGGTGGAATGCAGGATGTGGACAGGGAAAGGTTGGAGATTTTTGTGAAGACCACACAGAGCTGGTCAGCACATTCCCTCAGGAAAGGTCCTGTCACACATCAGAGAGCTGTTGCCATAGCAAATTGGGGCAAGATGGAGTTATGTTATACTTACTTACAGTATATTTACTTCTGGATGATGTTGGAACTAAGGTAAACATGTTTGCTTCATAGGAAATGCACACATTTTAGCTAGCTTGCGACCATGCAACAGGATGGTAGCACGTCATAAGAAAAGAAGACCACAAAAGTGCATTGCTTAAACTCGAACTTCCCTTCTGATGTAAATCTCTCTCATGATCAGAATCAGCTAGGTCAAATTACAACTTAAACAACAACACCAGGTTTGTTTTTTAGATGTAGGTGCAGATGAAGGTTAGTCTGACACATTTACGTCATGGCTTAGCCGCTTTGGATTATTTGCTCCTCAGTGGGTGTATGCACACTGCACCGTACTGTTTGTGTTACACAGCAAAAAGCAAACACTTACTGTATGAGTTCCACTGAATCTGTATCCATCATAACCATAACTATAATAAAGCACTTATTAAATGCAAATGAGAATGACAGATGCATAGTAAATAAATGTTTAGTTGTTTTTTTTTTTTTCTTCTTTCAGTGTGTGTTGACCTGTAAACTAAATGTAACTGCAAAGTGAAAAGTTTCGGATCTTGACACAATATCCAGGTACACTTGGTAATGAACTCGACCAGCACTTGTGCCCTAATACACAGATTTCCGCTCATGTCTCAGAGGTTGCCCACAGACATCCACTTTCACCACAAGAGGATTTTTCATTGTGAAGACATTACACTACGGCAACAACAGTGTGGTTGAAGCTAGCTCCTGACTAGCAATATGAACAGTTTGACTGCAAAACACGATAAGTTCCATTTTCATTGGTAAATGACTTTTCTATGAAATAACTGTGTTCAGTGAATTTTTAGAGAATGTTGAAGCGAAAAAAAAAAACTATGTTTAAACTCTGTTATTGCCATTGTGGCTACTCCAGCGGTGATTAAATATAGGAACGCGTCAGGACATTATGCAATTTGGATGTTGTGCAAACTGAACAAAACTAAGTTCTGCATGCTGTAGTGTAACTTTTTGTTTCACTTACAAATCACTATGTCCCTTTTTTCTCTCTTGTTACCATTAGCACTGGATTTGCTGCATTTGGGAGCCATGATTCATTACTGATTTCCAAAAAAAATTAATTAGAGAGATAAGGCTATAACACTCAAGAGATGCATGAGCGCTTTGTGTACAAGAGAAACATGCTGTGTTCCTACAGTATGTCTATTTCTGTTCACTTCATCACGTTCTCCACTGGGTATGTATGTGATACACCAACACAAAGTGGCATATAATTGTGAGGTGGAAGGAAAATGATATATAGTTTTTAAAATCGCCTTACAATTAGAAATGTGAAAAGTATGGCGTGCATTTGTATTCAGCCCCCGTTACTCTGATACCCCTAACTAAAGTCCAGTGGAACCAATTGAACCAATTGAGTCCGCCTGTGTGTAATTTAATCTCAGTTTAAATACAGCTGTTCTGTGATGCCCTCAGAGGTTTTTTAGAGACCATTAGTGAACAAACAGCATCATGAAGCCCAAGGTTCACACCAGACAGGTGAGGGATAAAGTTGTGGAGAAGTGTAAGGCAGAGTTAGGTAAAATATAT
>JAOVVA010000026.1:4360031-4371444 GCA_028565275.1 Leiocassis micropogon
CAATGTGAATGTCCCACTTCAGGTCCTGAGAGATGGTCGTGCCCAGGAACCGGAATGACTCCACTGCTGTCACAGTGTTGTTCATGATGGTGAGTGGGGGAAGTGCAGGAAGAAGCTGGTCTTTGTGCATCTGCATGTATGGGCCTGGTCGACTAGATGTTCACGTGTATTGCCATAATAGATGAAAATCCATTATTTATATTCTATCCATCCATCCATCTTAGAAGCTCTGTAGTCCAACTAGGGACCGTGGTGACCGTGGCCAATGGTGACCATTGTATTTATTCCCATTTGTACAACCGTGGTAGTACCTCCGATCAACACTTTCGGGCAATTTTGAAAACTCCAATTGGCCTAACCTGCATGTTTTTGGACTCTGGGAGGAAACCGGAGTACTCGGAAGAAACCCACCAAGCACGGGGAGAACATGCAAGAGACCTGATGCGGGAATCGAACCCGGGACTGGAGGTGCAAGGCAACAGTGCCACCATTATATATATTGTTAACACAAATAATACCTGATGTCCATTAATCCATGTAACTAGCTACTCATAAGTATCTTCAAAATAGGTGTCTTCTTTAGGACCTCCATCTCGGTACACATTCCCAAATTTCCACTTAACCTCCTTAAGTAATAAAGCAACCCTGCTAAACAGTCCAAATAAAGACAAGATCTTCATTTTTTTAAAGGTTTCTTAAAGAGTTAAAGGTTTTAACCAAATGCATCCATCATGGGCAGCTGGATCTTTTAGTGTTAAAGCACCCAGGCTTTGGAACATGGTCCCATAAAACTCATCACAAAAGAACAATTATGAACCTGCCATAACTTTTCTAAGTGTCCCCTCCATTTTTAAAGAAATGTGAGAAAGTCACTGAATAAAGCTCACCACAATAATTTCTTCATCTTATTAAGGTCACATGTCTTATTACAACAGTAAAAGATACAGTACACATTTTGGTAACTGATGAGTCCGATAGGTTCCGGGTTATTTCAATAGGGTTTACAAACTTTTTCATTAGACTTGGAGTTTATTTTTACATTATATAAAGACTTTTCTGTTGGGGGTATTGTCTCAGTGAGTGCAGGATAGTCTAGTGAAATCTTCCTTTACACCCAATGATTAAAGGTCCCATATTTATTTAACAAGTTAACACAGATGACAGAGTTCTCTCGAAATGTGTCCGTTGGTGCTGCAGCCGTAATACCCTGGAGATAAAGTCTTCAGTCCTCCTCCAAATGTGCCATTTCAGTGTCTATGTAAATGAACTACTGCCAATCCACATGCCTGCCAGAGAACTGCAGAACTAAGCAACAAGCTGTGGGAGGGCGTCACCTTATATGAGGTCACATTAGAGGGAAAATACAGTACTATTGTTGTTGGTTTTTTTAAAAATGGGGGGGAAAGGAGGCAATGTATTTTTCTCACTTTTTTTTGCTCATTCGTATACACACACTAGAGATCCATCTGAATGTCTAAAAATGACTTAAAGGGAAATTGTAATAGATGATAGTTGCCCTTTTAAGCAAGAACGCCCTTTAAAAACATCACTTTGTGTGAGATTTATAGTTCTTCCTTTAAGAGAAATAAAACCCAAAGAATACACAGTGTGTTAAAATGAATAATAAATATATTTATTTCATCACTGCAATAATAAACACTGGAATGTCGAAATTTCCGGCGAGCCCCTGATTATTCTTTATTCACATCTGTCTCTTTCTTGGGTTTTCTTTCTATGTAAAGAGATAAAAGAGGGACAAAATCAGGTTTTAAGCCTGGACCATATAATAGCATCAGAAGTCTGCAGTGAAAAAAGATTAAAGGAAGCATCTTCATTTAATACAATGGGAGAGGTTTACCGCACTGAGCTCTGGAAAAAGCTCCTCAACCGCAATGTCAAGCAGCACGTAAGTGATCTAAAAACAAGAACAGGCCACAATGATTCACATCCCACATCATGGAATGGTTCAGCAAGTAAACATCTCATTCACAGTCACACAAACACTCACACTCACTCTTTACCTGTTTGTTGAGGAGAGGCTGCTGGAGGCAGTTGAAGAGCAGCTGAATGCCCTCGTATTTGTTCTCCTCTCCTATACACTTACCCACCATATCTAACAAACGAGACGGATCGCACGTTATTAATCACTGATGCATAAACTATTTCCGGATTAAATTATTTCAATTTAAGTGCTCCTTTGTGGAATAATATCAGTCATTTATAAATTTACAATACAAATACTTAAATTTTTTTTTTAAAAAGTGTCAAATCATTGGGCAGCATCAAGCAAGAAAACAACTAAAGAGAGTTCAAATGACTGGAACTGGGCTACGAACCCTTCAGAACTGGGAAGGATGGTGCTGAACCGTAAACTTTGTGGGAGAAATTTGGTCAGGGAAAAAAAAATCATGAATGGAGATCAATTGAACACTTACAGAAGTTGCATGGTAAAAAGAATAAATCAGCAGAAATAACCATAGCTATGTTATTAAAAACATTTCCATAAACATACAATGTGATGAGAACTCGCATGATTGGGACTAAACAGCTCTCCATAAGAAATCCACTTGTTAGTGAGACTCATCAGGATAAAAGGCTTGAGTTTGTTACGGAGCATAAAGATTGGACTTTGGAGCAATAGAAGAAGACCAGGAGGTCTGATGAGTCCAGACTGGCCCTATTCCTGAGCGATAGGTGCTTCAGTATGAGAAGGGAAGCGCATGAAGCGATGCACCCATCATTCATAGTGTCCACTGTACAAGCCTCTGGAGGCAGCGTTATGATCTGGAGCTGCTTCAGTTGGTCAGGTCTAAAGTCAGCATCGTGCAACATGTGGCAATAAAATGAAGGCAGCTGATGATCTGAATGTACTGAATGAGTTACCAGGTTATCACATTTTTCATGGAGTTTTTCTTGCCGTGATGTCAGGGCATTCTGGGAGCATGAGGAACCATTTCCACACATGATCTGACCACCACATTGCGTGCTGTAACCAAAGCTAAAGGGGACTGGAAATCTTGGGAGTTTTTTTGACCAGGCAGCATACAGTAAATGAAATTAAAACCCAAGTCAGCACACCCATAGAAATTCAGTTCTCACAAAAGAAGAAATAGTGCTACATAAACAGAGGACGGGCTCCTGCCTAAATGTCAGCAAATGTCTCAGTAATATCATACGTTATTAAATATAATTTCTTCGCATAGACATAAATGAAAATAACTTCCTTCTTTCATTTTCACCCTTTACCCTGATAGTTGAATAATAAGGTATTTTCACTGATGCAAAGATTCATATAATACGCTTGCATATTAATAATTAATTAATTTATAATTTAATTGTAGGTACGGAGTGTAACAGTAAAAGCGTTTAAGTTTTCAGGATTAAGGATTGTGCAGCAAATAAAAAGAAAGACGGTGATGAGGGATTGACTGTTGCTTTGTGCTTGTGCGATGTCAGTTATGACAGTTAAAGATATTTAAAGGCTACAGTATGTTATATATTCCCTTTGAAGTTTAAAATAGAAACATTCTAAATTTGAAGTCTCTTAACTGCAGTCTAGGAACCTGACAGCTGAGGATCGTGGGCCAAGTATGGGTTGAGTTTAGGGCTAGTCATAGGGGAAAAAAAAAAAGCAAGGCTCAATTTAAAAGCGTAAAACATGCATATTTTTGGTTCTATACCATTTGGCTAAAATGCAGTGTTTTAGTCGGTGTTGTTTGAACAAAGCCCATAATTCATGCTGTCATTTCCATGACTTTCTTGTTCTAACTGGACTCAAAGATGGAAACCCATGCTCCAGCTGGATTTATATTTAGTTTTCTCACGTCTTGATGTCCTCGTTTCGGTCCCACACTGATAAAATGTCCCGATCTGTTTGACTCGGGCCATTGGCGGTCGAGATTAGGGGCGGATTTTCATGTGCACACTACAAAGGCCATCAATTCACGCATGGGACTACCAACCTGGCAGGTAGTTCATCATCTCTTCAAATGTTTGCTTGGCTCTTCTCTGTTTGTCTTCCGGTGAGCGCTCTTCATTGTTCTCACAGAACACCGCATCTGTGTGTGGGCGAGACAGAGAGACAGAGAGAGAAGAAAATGCCGGTTAACAATGGATAGAGTGAATGCTGACAAGTGAAATGCTCAAATAAGGTCCCCATATAGACTAATTCTAAACGTCTAGGAGGATTATAAATAAACAATAAAAATAAAACCATACAGGACAAAACATCAGGGGCAGCAATTACGCGTGAAGAGACACGAATTTAACCACTGCCCAGAGCATTTTTATTTCTTTATAGGGCCGGTGGTTTCACTTCCCAGCAAAAGGAGCTAACCTCTTCCTCTATAAGAGTCTACCGGAAAATAAACAAGTCTGCGACACTGTGGAAAGAGCGTCCCAGACTTTCTGCACACTGTTTGAGTGTTACTCATCTCATTTCCTCATACAGCATTGCAAAAGCCCTATTGTTTCCCAAATGAAGTCCCAAATTTTTATTGGTCATCTGTCCTAAAACTGATGACCCGCAACTAATGAAGACTGACTAAACATATAAAACATATCACATATCTAATACAGATATTCCTAAAATATGTGGTTTGTTGTTAGTGAGTTTTATGACCAAGTAAAACCGACCTCTCAGGAGAGTGATTAATGAGACGAGGCGATGCTCTTGTAGGATCTGGTCCAGTTTGTACTGGAGGTACTGGTCCATGTACGCCTCCAGAGTCTGCTTACAGAGTATACGGCCTGCCGAGAGCACGTGGTGCAGCCAGTCGGGCATGTGGAACACCACGCGTCCTAACACACACATGAACACACAGTTGAGTGTGAAAGCAGCTGTGAAGGATATAGCGTGCCAGTCTACAATTATTGCCAGTGTAGTAATAAACATGCATGTATTTTTTCCTACATAACGGTGGAATAATGATCAACTGGTTATGTAAAAATAATTATATGTATAAAACTCAAAAGCTGGGACACATGTTTGGGTTTATTTTCTACATTCTAGGACAATACTGGAGATTTCACAATAATGAAGTAACATATATGGCATTAGGTGATTGAGTAACGTCATCATCTTTATCAACAATAACAACAACAGCAGTCAGTGTGTTCACTTTTGTGATGTGTGTTAGTATGTGTGTGATGTATGTGAGACATGTGACTTGTTAGTTTGTGCATGTTTGCGTGCGTGTGTGTATGCGTGCATGAGTGTGTATGTCTGAGTGTGACAGTATTAACATTTGCAATGTGTATGTGTGTGTGGGTGTATCTGTGTATGTGAGAGATGCATGTGTGTGAGTGTTAATATTTGTGATGTGTATGTGTGTAGAATAGGCCACAGATGCTGAAAAAAAAGCATCACACTATGATGTTACTCAATGTGATATTACTGAACGTGTCACTCAAAATAATGCCAGAAAGTTATTAACCAAGTTTAAGGCATCGTCACGGCTGACCCATTTGAGATATGAAAAATCCCTCTACAGTTTTGCATCCTCAATGTCTTTAGATCACATCGGCCCGGTTTGGTGGAGATCGTATGAATTCCCTAGGAGGAGTATATCAAAATCCATCGGGTGCATTTTTGCGAATGACCCAAAATAACTGACTTCCTTTCTGAGTTGAGCCCAGGACATGCGAAAGTTGTTCAGCTCAATGAGATCTAAATGTGTACCCCTTTTTTTTTTTTTTTTTTTAAATGTGTCTAAATGTTTTGTGTGCATACGTGCAAGTGTGTATGAGCTGAGCAGCAAAATCTCGTGTGAGGGCCCCTGAGGGCCCCGTGCCACGCCCGGAGCCCAGACCCTCAGGCATCCTAATGGATATACATATACACACACACGGACATATTTGGTGGGTTCAAGTGAGGGAATGGAACGCTGTGTGTGTGTGCGCGTGTGTGTGTGTGTGTGCATTTTCGCTTTCTGTTTATAACATTCCAATAAATCTCGAAGTACTTGTGAAGTGTCTCGTCAACATTGGTTTAATAAGTGCATGATTAATATATGAATATTTCCATTCTGATGCCTGACCTGGGGATCTACATCTAACGGAACTTAACAACCGTTTGCTTTCAGTTCCTAATAAAGCAGAAGTGTTACTACAAGGGGGCTTGTACTAATTGTAACAGTGTTTCTCAATTCAACAAATATTTCTTGATACACTCAGACCTACGGCTTGGTTAAGGTACCTGACTGACGCTGGCTGTATTTAATATTTTTACCGGACCTGCTATAAAAAAAAGTGATACGAGATGGATAAATACTGTACCGGTTTAATAAGGTTTGGTTGCCAACTGACAGGAGTTACTTGTACTCACCCACATACATCACATAGTCGTAAACTCCCTCCAGCTCCATCTGCTCCAAAAAATAGTTCTGCTTGAGCTTCCTGTCCGTGCTGTCCGTTTGGTCCGCATTGTTGTTATACAGAACATTGTGAAGCTATAAAAGCAAAAGAACAAAAGGAGAAATCATGTAAGTCACGTATGCTAACACAAACTGGGTGTGTGAGTTTTATTGCACTACGGTCCTAGCAGTTAATGTGCTGTGTAGTCGTGACCAGATTGTCTTTCGCATAAGTGAACAACGTAAATACATTCAACTGTACTGTTACAAAATAAATGTCAGACTATAAATTATGCTTTCACTGTTATTCATTATTTTAAAGAATAACAAAGTTTTTCACCTTACAATGCACAAATCACTTTAGATCGATGTAAGGATTTTACAAGGGGAGTCAAACTGGGACTTTTTCCTTGCGCAAAATAACATAACAGAGGACATTACATAATCCCCTGCTACACTAATTCACTCATCCCAGTGTTTTGCTAGTTTTTGGACACCATCAAGATAGAAAGAGCCATGAGCAGAATGCATCCTTCACATCTAAAATGTTGGCACAGAGAGACCGCTTTTTATTGGCCAAATAAGTGGAAATGGCTTGGAGCAAGGTCAGGACTGTACGGGGGATGTGGCGATAACGCCCAGCTGAGTTCCTGGAAATGTGCAGGTGTTGTGGCGGAAAGTATGAGGTCTTGCAATGTCCTGCAAAAACAGAACACCTTTGGTGGTCAGACTAGGCTGTTTATTCCTCGTTCATTCCAAAATTACTGTCTTTAAAAAGTAATCAGTTACATTGCAGTGTTACTTTCTGATAAAAATAACTAGTTAAAGTACTTTTCCATTACAGACAATTAAAACTCCTTTGTCATTCCTCATGCATGTTGTTTTAGTCAAGACCTTTATAATTATTCTACCATCATCGCTCAGCAATGTTTGGCCTATAATCTGTTAACTACTAATACCCCTATCTCACCTACGCGGTTTCGCGCGGTGGCCGTAAGTACGGTTCATCATGATTCACCGCGAGTTTTGGCGCTGCGATTAGGTTTCCATCTTTCCGCGTGTCGGTCCTCGCATAGTCAAACCGCATAGGTGAGATAGGGGTATAACAGCAGGAATAACAGAGGAGGGCAGGTTATCGGGGGCGGGGCTTGTAGGACGACTTTCACACACACACACACACACACACACTAACAGAATCACTGTTTCTGGCTCATGGATTAAATAAATTGTCTGAATAACGCATTACATTTTTGAAAAAATAACTAAATAACTGAGTACTTAAATGGCATACCTAACGCATTAGATTACTCGTTACATCAAAAAAGTCATGCAAGTACTTTAACTTACTTTGAACCGCGTTACACCCAACACTGGCCGGGAGTCTGATCGCTGTACTGCGCTTGAAGTCTTTCGGAACGGTTTTACGTCTTCACTCACTAAAATTTCATTCCAGTTTAAAGAACACATGGCACTTATTCGTTTATAGTTATACTCAAAGGCGTAGACATTCAGATGTCATCAGGGACGGTTTGATCATTTTGATTCATACACATTCTCTCACATTTCCCTAATTTTCTTTCGATTCTGCAAAGCTGTTTCGCGACAATGACCACTGTTAAAAGCGTTATACAAAGAAAGTTTAATGCAAGCATTAGCTCATTTACAGGGGTAAAGAAATGTCGTGTTCGAGTGAGGAGTGAAACAAGTGATAAAAAAAAAAAAGAGGGTGAAGGTTGAGGGGTATTTCAGCAGGAGCATTAATAGACACACTATGGGGAACTTTGAAACCTGTGCTAGTTTGTTGTTGGACCTTTAATGTTAAGAATATGGATGAAACAAGTGTCAGTTTTTTCCACCTACTTTCAATATAAGAGTGTTTGTACTTTTTTTTTCTTTTTTTTTAAAAGCTCTGTATGAAGTGCATTGTGTGCTGCTACAGTATGGGGGGGTGGGGGGTGGGGGGGAAAGCAGGTCATGTGTGTGACATGCACATTCTTACCAGTTCTAGTTTATAACCAACAAGCGTCACGCTCTAGAAATAGGTTTGAGAGGAGGGTGTTCGCTGTGGTTTTGAAGCCGATCCGCTTGTGTGACTTGACAGTTGCAAGTGTGACAATTGATGTTTGTTCCACAACTTGACAATTTATATTATTTAACGTTGCAACCATGGAAACTTGTTAGTGAATTCTCACTGTTTTTGCTCCCAAACATATGACAGTGCGCTCAGTATTCCATGGTGGTCTTCTCGCTTCCTCGGGTCCAACCACTTCAAATAAAAATGTGAATCATTTCATGAGCAAAAGTACCTTTTTATTGCTGCCAGCTGTGGGGCTGAGTACAGTGAGTTCAGGGCGGGACGGTTTGGGTCTCGGTTGCTCACACGACATGAAGAAGGACTGAAGGAACGGCTCCAGGTTTTGTCCTTTCTGCAAAGAGAAAGCATCTCATCATACCTCGGGGTTTTTTTTTTTTTTTTTTTGCAAGAGATCTTACAGACATGATTACTGTAGCAGTTTATATTTAACGATGTGATAAAGTGGGGATGCTACGCCACTCACCTCCTTGATGAGTTTCCCTGGTACCGACTTGAAAATCCTTCCTAGAAAGTAACAATGTAGGAATGACAGAACTGTTTATAAGTGCAACATGCGTTCACTGAAATATACATTCATGTGTTTATGTAACCAGCCAATCACGGTAAAGCAGCGTGTGCTTGTGTATACGTTTATGTCGAACGTCACAATAGAGGGAAACGTGATCTTTGACCACGGGACGGTTTGTTGGCGCCAGGCAGGCTTGTTTGGGTTTTTTTTTTTTTCCTAAAAAACTGGCAATCTTGTAGGATTTTCACACGACAGGGTGCGAGAACAAACAATGAACATCCTCTGGGGCAGCAGTTTTGCATGTGAGACCTTTACGGTTTTAACTATTTGGATGTTTTTGATGTTGGATGTGATGCATTTGCATTTGCCTGCTTTTATGCACCGTGTTCCTGCCACATTATTGGCTAATTGGATAACTGCCTAAAAAAAGCAGGCACTCCTAATAAAGAATCAGAGTGCACAGGGTGAGCAGAAGGCCTTTATCTAAATTTCAAGCATACACTGATCAGCCATAACAGGACCACCCACCTAATATTACCTACCAAAACAGTGATGGACTGTGTGTTCTGATGCACTTTTATTGGAAGCAGCATTAATCTATTCATCAATTTGGTCTACAACAGCGTTTCTATGAGATGGGACTACACGGGCCAGCCTTCACTTTATATGTGCATCAGTAAACCTTGACCATCTGTCGCCAGTTCACTGGTTTTCCTTCCTTCACTTTTGGCTTGTCCTGACCACTGCAGACACCATAAACATCCCACAAGAGCTGCTGCAGTTTTGAAGTTGCACTGAGCAGGTTGTCTAGACATCACAATTTGTCTAGACTTCACATTTTCAATATCTCGTTACAATGGTGGCTGGAAATAGGTGGGATATTTTAGGCAGCAAGTCGATCTTTTTTTTCCTGAAGAATGACGAGACGTCACGGATATCAATAAACAGTGACAACGATGAAATCAGCATGCGATAGCACTGTCCGCGAAGTGTGTTACTCCGCCCCCAACAGCGCGTGAGCAGTCAGTTCGAAAAGATACGTTCGGCCGGCGTCACGTGGTTCCTTTTCAATAGTCTTCGGCCCTCCCGACTAAGTGGTAGTAGTAGCTTAATGTGGGAGCCCCCTAGTGACAGGAAGGAATTGGACACGATTAAATTAGGGAGAAAATCGTCATAACGTTATGGCTGATCAGTGTGTATACTACAAACCCTATGCTAGGTTCAAACCTGTGGCTTCTATTGATTGGTCTTTATCATGTTTTGATTGTACTTTACTAGGGAGGGATTTTATGCTCACACTGTAACTTTAGTGCAACGTAGGACACCAACAGTAAACAGTGTTAAGGTAATATATATCTGACTAAAAATAATGATGATCTCTCTCTCTCGCTTTCCAGAACCATCTTCCTACACCCGCTGCGCCGTGGTGATTGTGCTCATTGTGTTTGTTGTGCTCATTATCGTGGCTGGTGTCTTGTACTACTTCACAAAGAAAGGTACGCACACTTTCAAGCCTGTTTTTATCATAGTACTTAGTGGAATTTTATCATCCACATCCCGGGTATTTTAACAGCATGAGCTGCACTTGTCTTGTTTATTTTTACTTTCCAGGTCTTGATGATGATAAAGTTACAGTACAGTACAGAAGAGCTGTAGATGGAGATGAAAAACTGAATGACCAAACCACAGTACCGAGTTCCTGATTGTACAGTATTGTACAGTATTGTACATCAACCCGAGCCTGTTTTTTTTTTTTTTTAATTCTGTCTATTTAAGTTTATTGTCTTTCATCTGCTCTCGTTTACCTCATCGTCTGTTGGCTGTTCCTGTTCATGTCAAGTCAAACTGGAGTTTCTGTTATAGTCCCTGTTCCTGTGTCTAGTTTGGATTTGTTCGATATTTTTGAATATTTTATTAAATTATAAAATTATGCCAGCACCGGCCTCCTTGACTCTGTTTCTTGACAGAACGCAAAAACCAATTGCGAAGATTTTGCACAACTGCAATCGATACATTTAAATACAATTAAAGATTAAGGAGTAAAATCCACAATTACAAATTTTGTTCCCCCCCCAATTTAAAGGCCCTAGAGTGAATCTCTGGAATAAATTATGAGCTTCTGCTGATGAGTCAGTGAGTATGAGTGCGAGTAAGTGCAGCAGATACGTGTAGGAATGTGAAAGCGGTATCGCACCCAGGTTGACGTCAGGCAGCATCTTGTCGAGGAACTGCGTCTCCATGCTGTGAGGGGAGAGGAAGTCTGCTAACAGTTGGCTGTTGCTCAGCTCGGGGTGTCGCAACAGGTTCTGAAAACGCACAACAAATTATAGCCGATTCAGAAATGCTAAGCTCTGATTATATATACACTACTCACAATAACTTAGGGATATTATTTACATGAGTGCTTTTCCTATTTGCTCTGAATTTGAATGAAATAAGTAAAAGTTCCCTTTGATA
>JAOVVA010000026.1:4402444-4415124 GCA_028565275.1 Leiocassis micropogon
GTATCTTTTGCTCTTCATAATATTTTTATCCACAGAGTAATCCTGCATATTTGATTTACTTATTAGTTATTTAAGTATTTCATATCCCAGGTCATAATTTACAGATATCAGAGTTGAAAAGTAACTAAGTACAGTTACTTTATTACTCTAATTTAAATGCATATCTTATGTATCTGTACATTACCCGAGAAGTTTTATTACAGGATTCTTTTTACTTTTACTCCACTAGATCATACAGCAAGTATCTGTACTTTTACTTCATTACATTTATGCATGCGTGTTGCGTTACATAACCTCAGCGTTGTGTAGTAGTTGAAGTGAGAATTTCGCTTACTGCTGACCATAGTGCGTAATAGTGTGGCTTGGCTTTCTTTCGGGACACGCCTAAAAATGCAATGTCTGTTTAAAATTAGAAGCGGAGTTTGTTACAGACAGCGATGAAAACAGCATGTTCACAGTTTAGAGAGAAATATTTTATTATAAAAAAGACTACTTTTAGCTGATACAAACCCTGTACTTTTGATACTTAAGTAAATTTGAAGGTAAGTTCAACCTTCAAATTTACAACCCGTTCAGCCTGTACTTTTACCTCATGACTTCTACTTTTACCCGAGTACTATTTTCCCTAAGGAATCTGTACTTTTACTTAAGTAGCAGTCAAAAGCAGATATTTATTAAGCCCTACATGATGAAGATTCTGGACACAGAAATAAAACAAGTGCCCAAGTATTTTTTTTTTACCTCCTATCATGGTCTTGTTACATACTGTAAGTACACTATATGGATAAAAAAAAAAAGTGGCCCAATCTGCAATATTTCAGGTTTGGAGTTGGTCCCCCTTTTGCAGCTTCCACTCTTCTTGGAAGGCCGTCCACAAGATGTTGCAGTGTTTCTGTGGGAATTCATGCCCATTCAATCTATAGAGCATTTATGAGGTCAGGCACGGATGTTGGACGGGAAGGCCTGGCTCGCAATCTCCATTCCAGTTCATCCCAAAGTTGCTCGATGGGATTGAGGAAGGTCTTCCACACCAAACTCATCAAACCATGTCTTTTATAGTGCTTGCTTTGTGCCCTGGGGCATAGTCATGGAATAGAAAAGGGTCTTCCCTAAACTGTTGCCACAAAGTTGAAAACAGAGCATTGTCCAAGATGTCTTGGTATGCTGAAGCATTACTGGGGATAAGGGGCCTGATTGAAACAGATTGGTTGCAGTTCATTTCTGTCCACTAGAGGGAACTATCACGCTGTCTATTCAACTTTTGAAAAAAAAAAAAAGTTTTGTGATTGATTTGTGTTCAATTTCAGTCATTTTCTTGATTTGCTATCTTTGAATAACTCTAGGAATCATTCTAAATACCACCTTTTAATACCTATCAAAGAAAGTCAACTTATTTATTCAATCATCAGTATCCACTTTGTCCAGCAGATCCCAATCCCAGCTTAATGTGGATAAAAGCAAGAATACACCCAGAACAGATCCAACGGTCAGATGTGACTTTATTGAAAATCTTAAAGCAGACCACATTGAAAAGCGTTTATTTACAAGTCGTCACAGCATCAACATGTACAGATCGTGTGCCACTTTGGAACAGAAGTCACTTGAAGGGTTTTCCAGTGTTTAATCTCCACTTCACATACAGTGATGGCAGACAAAGCAGAGAGTCAGTAAGGAAGTTAAGGATCATGGTTGACATCAGCTAATCAGCACTGAAATTCGGGATTCCCTTTTGATGGCGTAATTTAGCCGAATGCCAGGGTTACATTTGTGCAAATCTAGCCTATAATTATTAAAAATGAGAAGAAAAGATTAACTTGGGAAAGTGCTATTCAATATAGAATCATTACTAAAGATTGTGTCAAGACTTAATATGTAATATTAATCTATTAGACCTCAGCCCTGTCACAGGGACCCCATTTGCCATGCTCTGCGGAGTCACCTTGTTCTTATAATATACACTGTATAATTACAAATCTATACAGTGGAATGGTTAGGGAAAAATAGGTTGCTCTTTTAGAGGCATTGGATGTAATTAGATATTATTTATGCTGCTATTTCAGGACTCGACTGCGGCCATGATCGATTTTTTTTTCTAACACGTTTATCTTATCCGAGGTGTAGCCAGCACACCATATTTTCACTATCCTAACACAACCTTGCAAATGTTTTTTTTTTTTTTTTTTTGTATAGCAAAAAATGCTATACATAACAGTTTTGGATTGATCTCATCACTTTTAATATCACAATACATAAAATATGGTATAGCTGGATTGATTAATTTTCAGTCTCTGGTTTTTATATTTCCTCGAGATCATTATTAGTATTGCCATTTAAACCTATCAACATTTCCAACAAATCTGAAACGTAATCGTCATTCCAGAGACTGTTCTGCATAATAATAATAAAAAAATAAGACATAACAGGGACTAACCCGTTTTTTGTTTTTTTTTACCACACCAGTAACAGAAACCACAAAATAACACCACGTTACAGTTTAATATTGTTATTAATGAATAGCAAGATTTACACTTTCTGGTTAAACTCGAAGATGTCCATGTATTTTCCCTGCTCCTGTAGGTCAGTGTAACCCATGTGGTTGGTTAACCAGGACAGGAAGGTTTCCTTCTTCTGGTGATTTCACCATTATCTTCCTTCTGAGTCCAAGAAACCAGCACATCATGCACTAAACACGACAAACTGTACCAAAGCAAACGGCACATTTTACTAAACAGTCGATCCATAAAGGAAAATTCTGTCTCTGGAACAGTCAGAAGACCCAAAAGCAACAATAGGATAGGAGTCCTAAAGAGCTCAGAACAACGGCACATAAATTAAGACTTAACACGATAATGAACAATATTCAAGTCAATATTCACACTTTTTTACATGTTACCGTATATTTGTTCTGGAGGACAGTCCCCCAACGTTTGAAAGTGTCACTACCATTACTAACAGACATACCTCACGGATAAGTGCGATATTTGCGATTCATCTTAAAGCACTACTCAACAGATTATACATATAGTACAGTGTATTACTAAGTATTTACAATATCTTCATACATTACATCTTAAACGTCGTCATACGAAAAAGATAAGATCAATAGCCCCTTGTCCCAAATGAGAGAAGATAATAATTGTTCAAGAACCTGATTTTTCAAAGTATAAAAATATAGTAAGCCTTCATGGGAACATTCACGACATCCACGCATGATTGATATGGCACAACAAACACAGTAAGAGTCCCAATGCAAGAACTGATGCCATGATTGAGAATGATGCCCTCACTTCAGAGAACGATTTTGGCACTTTAATACTAAGATGCCACAGTGGCACACGTCATCCAACAAATGGAAATGAATGACCCTGCCCCCTTTGTGCTGAGTTAGAACCCCCCTTGTCCCATTATTGTCTTCGGTTAAATATTGGATTGTTCGAGTCACAAATTGATCCACAGTTGAACTTGAAATGGACATGCTCTCATGCCAATATTGAGCACATGGCTTTTATCATTCCTTTTCCATTTTTTTTTTCACGTCCCAAGAACTGCCCAGGGCGTTAGACGGCTTCGGCCGAGGTGTCGGTGGAGACGGACATGGTCACTTTGGCT
The DNA here is from genome assembly GCA_028565275.1 of Leiocassis micropogon. Classification (NCBI taxonomy): domain Eukaryota; kingdom Metazoa; phylum Chordata; class Actinopteri; order Siluriformes; family Bagridae; genus Leiocassis; species Leiocassis micropogon. Next base: position 4,406,054 of record JAOVVA010000026.1, read on the forward strand.
ATTTTCACAGTGGTCTTGACACAGCTCTCAGCCGCTCGTTTGGCATGGATCTGCAGGTTGCGGTTCTGGCAGTCCGACTCCAGGCTGTTGTCCAGCTGCTGTGTGATGCTGCTGCTGCTCCTGCAGCTCTGACAGATGGCCATAAAGGCCCGGCGCAGGTCCTTACTCCTCATTGCATAAATGATGGGGTTCACGGTGGAGTTAAGCAAGCAGAGCAAGGAGCAGAACGCAAAGACTGTCTTGATGTCGTCGTTCATCTTCCAGAAAAGGTCGTACACCATGATGGCCAGCAAGGGGCCCCAGCAGATCACCAGAACCACCAGAATGAGCACGAGCGTCTTGGCAAGGCGAATGTCCATCCGGGCTTGCTCGGGTCGGGTGGTTTGAACCTTGGTGCCATCTGTGGAGTAAACCACCAGACTTTTCTGCGAGGTCCGACTAAGCATTCGTACAGCATGGTGGTGGGCCCTCCACAGGATGTACATGTACGCATAGATGATGAAAATCAAAAGGATGCTCGTCATGCCAATCCAGAACATCAGGTAATGTTCATCAATCAGCGGGAAGATGTCTGAACACACGGAGGTCAAGGTTATGCAGTTCCATCCGAGAAGTGGAAGCACTGCAATGAAGATGGAAATGGCCCACATCATGCAGAAAGCGATCACTGCCTTGGTTCGAGTCACGATACGTCGGTAGGCCAGAGGACGATGGATTGAGATATATCGATCGATGGCTGTGAGAAAGAGACTCCCAACAGAAGCAGTAAAGGATGCCGTGACACCACCGAGCTTAAACAGAAAAACGTTAGGAGTATCTTTGTGCTGAAAAATGTGGAATTCCAAGAAACTGTAGACAAAAATGACACTGCCTATCAAGTCTGCCATGGCCAGGCTACCAATGAAGTGATAAGAAGGTCTGCAGCGCAGTGTGCGTGAGTGCAAGATGACACACAGAACCAACAGGTTCTCCAGAACCGTGAAGGTACCCAATGTCAGAGACATGACCGCAACGGCCAACTGCTGACTTGGAGTCAGGATCATGAAGCACTCCATTTCCATGAAGTTTTCTCCACACTGCACACTGGCCCCTTCCTCCCCAAGGCTCTGGTTCCCAAACAGATCTGTGCCATTGGTGGGATAAAAGGGAAGCCCTTTAATGATGAGTTCCTCGTCCGGGCCAACTTTACCCGGGAAGGAGCTGCTGCGGAATGCAGACGGCGGCTTCTGAAAGGAGTAGCTGCCCTTGACAAAATCAGCATTGATCGCGGGGTCGTCGTAGCTGGCGTCATTGGACCCAAGGTACTGAAGCCCTGAGGTGATGGTCCTGAAGGTGGTGTCCGCCACGCCATCCAGAACAGACTTCATGTCTGCCGCTGAGGAGGGAACACTGCGGCCAAGGATCTCTCACGAAATCTATTGTATGCGGTGGAGAAAATATTGCGGACAATGAATTAGAACTTAAGAGTCTTATCTCCAGCGGACACACACTGAGAATAACCACACAATCTCTGGAGAATCAAATGAAAGAGCTGATGAATCATTATGTTTATGATGGAAACTAATGACCCTTGAATGCATTTAAGGTAAACAGTATTCTAAAGCTTTTAGTACCTTAACAGATTTTATGAGCAAACCTAGAGTCGGATACGTTCGAGTTGATTAAATGTCAGGTAGTACTCAATCTTTTTTTGAGGGAGCAGAGGGGACCTCTCGGGTCTTCACATTGGGGAATCACCGTTAACCAGCTGCTACTCAGAGAAATGAGATGCATTCTGTGCGAATAATGAGTCTCTGACAAGCAACAGACAGGCGACTCGACTCTTTCTCCTGGCTCTGATTTATCGGAACATGCTACTTCAATCGCTTTAATTGCAGTATCAAATCAGAACACGGCGATTCATTTTAGCTGATTACCTCATGGTAATTCCTTCGGATTAACTGTTGATTGAAGGCATTGTTTAGTGGGACTTACAGCCCATACGTCATGTTTGAAGGTCGGCCACAAGAGGTCTCAATCGGACCAAATCAAAAAGAGATGTTTTTCTCGCAATTTTTAAGAATTTTTTTATTTTTTATAAATCAGACATGCACTATTTGGTTTTTGCTATTAATTTATTTATTTGTATTAAAAATACATTTTATGTGTATTTATATTTATGTTATAACTGGTTACATTTTAAGCAAAAAGTATATATTTTTCAAATATGATTTTTTTTTTTTTTTAAATATATAGCTGTAACGTAAAAAGGGGACCAAAAACTACTACCCTTACTACTTCTACTCCTACTACTATTATTATTATTATTATTATTAATAATAATAATAATAATAATAATAATAATAATAATAATAATTATAATAATAATGGACAAAATGTATTTACCTTCAAAAAACATTTTAATCTCAAAGCCAGAAAAAAGTGCATTAACAAAAGTATGTTTTAACCCAAAATCACGCCATATATAAATAATAATAATAATAATAATAATAATAATAATAATAATAATAATAATAAAGTGTATTGTGTGTGTGTGTGTGTGTGTACCTTCACATAGTTCCCGCAGACGTTGGGTGCTCTCCGATTTCTTCTGTCTTTTCCAAAGATTAATCCAATCACATTAAACAATACAGGTGAAGAAAACACTGTTGCACACAAACACAAAAAAAAAACTAACTTAAAAATGAAGAAGCGCGCGCTTACATTGTAGGTGTAAAAGCCTGACTGTAATCAGAACTGCACTGTGGAGCGCGCGCTCTGCTCGTGCGGCTTCGGGGCTGTGTACCGCGTGCGCTCTCGCACTCTCTCTCTCTCTCTGTGCATATTTATGACGGCTCTTCGCGGCGCAGCGCGGTCACGTGATCTCCGCGCGGCAACAAGTGCACGAGTGAGATGCGAGCCGCAGCTGCGCACTAAAGACCCACCGTCTTTTCTCACCAACACGTGGGTATGGCTTTACACACTGACGCTTTTTATTATCACCAGGGAATGTACATCCATTTTCCATACCTGGGGGCCCATCCTCAGGGAACTCAGGGCACAAGTTGCCCATCCTCAGGCCAGGGAACTCTCTCTCTCTCTCACACACACACACACACACAAACAAACAAACAATCTTACACTATGTGCAATTTGCAAACACAAGTCCGCCTACAAAGGATGTTTTTGGACTGTGGAAGGAAACTGCACTAACCTAAGCATGAGGAGAACATGCACATAACTCCATACACACATACCTAAAGTGAGATTCAAACCCCTAGCTCTGAAGTTGCAAGGAGACATTGCTAACCTCCAATTTAGCGTGCCCCAGAGGAAACTCATCAAGCACAGAAAGAACATGAAGGAGGACATCGAGGTGGGAATCGAACCTTGAGGCCCTGGAGGTGCTAGGCGACAGTGCTAACTTCTAAGCCACCTATTTACAAGGAGACTTAGGGTATGAGGCGGGGTACATCCTGGATGGGGTGTCAATCTATCACAGAGCCACACCCACAAACATGCACACATTCACACGTTATAGCCAATTTGGGAACGCCAATTAGCCTAATCTGCATGTCTTTGGACAGTGGGAGAAAACCAGAGTACCCGGAGAAAACCCATTTTATGCACATAAAATTGAACCTGGACCCTGGAGGTGTAAGGCTACTAGACATGCCGTCTATACAAATTCAGTTATGCCTAGTTGTAGAAGTAAACAAGCTTTTCCCAAATGTCATCACAAATATCATTGTTTTTTTGTTTGTTTGTTTGTTTAAAAAATGTTGCTAGCATAATTGCTTCCAAGCTCCATGGACACACGGCTTGCCAAGGCTGGAGTGGAAGATCTCAAGAGAGTCCTGACCTGACCTGACCTCAACCCCACTAAACAACCTTGGGAAAGATTTGGAACACAGACTGTACCCCAGGTCTCCTTACTTATCGTCAGTATCCGAGCTCTGGTAGATGAATGATCTCACAGCTACGCTTTAAAGCATAGTGGAAAACCTTAGGGAATATTATAACAGCAAAAGCAGAGAAAAATCTGAAAAGAACATACAGTATGATCATGTGTGAAATAGATATGCAAGAGAAAGTGAGAAAAAAATGGGATCAGGTTATTATTATTATTATTATTATTATTATATACATTCATTTATTTATTGATTGATTGATAGCCTGGTTCATAGACAGCTTCTTTAGAACAGACAGCACCAACAAGACAGTTAAAAAAAAAAACAAATCCCTAGTTAGAAAATACCCTTGAGCAATTCCGCCTTACTAGTAACACGAGTACAATAAGTGGCAATTTAATGCGTATCACCTTTTTATTGCATTAGCAGTGAGCGGAAAGTGAGAAAGTGAGGACAGGATGGTAGAGGACTGGCGGCACTAAAACAGAGTTCAGCCTGAACATTACCATTGTCATCTTTTTAAAGACATACAGTAGCAAATCTGAATTCTGTGATCTGCTAGTGTTTTATCATTCAGGGGAGATTAATTGGCTGTGTGTGTGTGTGTGTGTGTGTGTGTGTGTGTGTGTGTGTGTGTGTGCGAACACCGGTCCTGTTCCTCCTCCTGTGTAAATGACGTTTCAACAGTCTGTAGGCGGCTGCTTATGGACCCACTTTAAGCAGGGGTGTGCAGATCTCTCTCTCTCTCTCTCTCTCTCTCTCTCTCTCTCGTTCGCTGTTCTCCTACTGGAGAAATATGAATGCCAATGACTCACACCGTACAGATTTTTGACGTCCCACAGGCAAGATTAGGATAACAGCGAATACTACAATATGCACATCTGCCCCTGGGAACGATGGCAAGAAAGTGTGTTTAAATAAACAAGGAAACAAAATCACCCTTCACTGGCCACGCTAGCAGTAAACCGAGACAGACATCACTAACAAATACAGTGTGCGTAAGATGCAAAGCCCAGTCGCCGCAGGCCACCCGTTTGATCCAGGCAAGTCTGATACAAGCAGATGAGATGCAATCATAGTCAAGTGTGATTGTTTTGCGCAACCATGTAGACGCATTGCCAATCAGATGGCGCACCGTGACGCACGCCCAGCCCCCTGCCATCTGGGCATCTCTGGTGGTACAGCTTGTTCTGCGGAGGATCCAAGTGCTCTGAGCATGACTCGTAGATTAGGAACATGAGACAAGGAGCTACTCACTACCGCACTGGTCTGTCATGAACAGCCAGACTGATAAACATGTCCAGGTTCTGGAGACAAGATGTTAGTTTTATAACTGTTTGCTTGAAAACACCTGAGAATCCTCATGAACCAGAGACAGATTATTTTTAATCACTGAAATTCTTGGGAAAGGGCTAGTTGAAAAAGCCCACATTCTTATGATGTCTTAATGTTAGACATCAGAGGTGTTGTCACGTCTTGTAATATTTGGTGAAATTCTTTTCACATTATGGTAACTTGCAATAAAAATCTAAGAGACTTTTAGATAAAAAAAAAAAAAAAAAATCTAAGAGACTACACTGGCCACTTCATTAGGTACACCTTGCTAGTACTGGCTTGGACCCTTTTTTGCCTTCAGAACTGTCTAAATTCTTCATGGCATAGATTCAACAAGGTGCTGGAAACAATTCTTAGAGATTTTGGTCCATATTGCTATAATCGCATCACTCAGTTGTTAGAGATTTGTCGGCCGCACATCCATAATGTAAAAATCTCCCGTTCCACCACATCCCAAAGGTGCTTTGTTCGATTGAGATCTGGTGACTGTGGAGTGAACTCAGTACACAAGAAGAAAGAAACCAGTTTGAGTTATGTCATATGGTGCGTTATCCTCATAAAGGGATGGTCTTAAAGGGATGGTCAGCAACAGTACTTGGCATTTAAATGATGCTAAATTGGTACTAAGGGGTCCAAAGTGTGCCAAGAAAATCCCGCCTACACCATTATACCACCACAAGCCTGAAGCGTTGATCCAAGGCAGCCTGGATCCATGCTTTCATAGTGTTTATGCCAAATTCTGACCCTACTATCTGAATGTGGCAGCAGACATCAAGACTCATCAGACCAGGCAATGTTTTTCCAATCTTCTCTTGTCCGATATTGGTGAGTATCTGTGAATTGTAGCCTCAGTTTCCTGTTCTTAGCTGACAGAGGCAGCACCCGGTGTGGTCTTCTGCTGCTGTAGCCCATCTGCCTCAAGGTTTGACATGTTGTGCATTCAGAGATGCTCTTTGGCATATCTCGGTTATAACGAGATGTTATTTGATTTGCTGTTGTCTTACTGTTGCCTCAAATCAGTCTGGCTATTCTCCTCTGACCTCTGGCATCAACATGGCATTTTCACCCAGAGACCTGCAGCTCAATGAATATTTTCTCCTTTTCAGACCATTCTCTGCGTGTGAAAATCCCAGTAGATCAGTAGTTTTGAAAAAAAACTCAGACAAGCCCATATGGCACCAGCAATCAATTAATGTTCAAAGTACCTTAAATCACCTTTCTTTCCTGATCTGATGCTCCGTTTGAACTTCAGCAGATCGTCTTGACCATATCTACATGTGTCTAAATGCACTGAGTTTCTGCCCTGTGATTGGTTGATTAGATATTTGGGTTAACATGCAGTTGAACAAATGTACATAATGAAGTGAACAGTGAGTCTACTATCTAATGTATATGGACCCTTTTCCCAGGACTGCAGGATGTCTTCAGAACTAAAGGCCTATCTGGGATATCTTAAGGACCCAACCTATGAAAATAGACATCCCAGATGCCTTCGGGACTAGCTCCCCAAACTAGTTTATATCCAGAATTTGTATTCCTGTAGAGGGTTGAAGTTGACCTAAAGACCTACTTAAGGAGTCTTGAGTTTGTAAGACCTTCTACAGATGATCTGATGGTTAGCCTGAATGCCCACTGAGATGAAATGCAAAATACTCTTAAGGTAAGGTTTAAAAGGACACAAAACCAATCAACTAATTCTATAGCTCACCAAACCATGTTGTAATAAACTCTTAAAAAACATCTTATCAAAGGTTCCTTGGGGGGTTAACAGTTTTACCTTTCTTCAGAGATTCTGCACAAACATTTTCTTCTAGAAAATCCTCTTTTAAAAGGTTTCCCCAAGATACAAATGAAAACGAGTGCTACACTAAACAACTTCCTATGAATGTCCAGGTCTCCAGAACTGGAATTAGGCTTTGGCTTTCCATGGCCTCGCAATTTGTCCCTTCGTTTATCTTGAATAATTAGATGGCAGCCGACTATGAGACATCACGCATAGTCATTCACAGACGCACACTCATGCAGAGGCAATTTATCAAAGCAACTCTAATGTTTTTTTATGGAGTGCGAGGAAGCTGGAGAACCCGTAGGAAATCCATGTAGCCACTCAAGCGTACAATCGAAATGAAGACCCTGGAGGTGTAAGCTGCCACATATGGAAAATGATAACACAATTATAATTAGTTTGAAAGGGTGATGAAAGCAGTTTAAGTTTTTCAGTTAATTCTGGTCACTGTGGATGGCATGTGCAGCTTGTACACAAGGTTCCAGTGGGCAAAGAAAGCTGCGGAGGAACACACTACACTTCGCATGCAGATTTTGAATTTACTGCAATTATAAGATCAGTTTAATTAGATGTACCTCATCCTCTTAGTAGAGCAAATCTTACTTTTCTGTGGACTCTGAAAGGTGGTTATTGGGCATGGGTTTGTACATTAATGTAGTTAACCTAAATAGTTAAATTTCAGCTTACAATAATCAAATCAGTTTGGTGAATCATCTGTAACATTGAAAGCAGATTACACATTGCAATAAAACGCTGGGTTAGGTTGCTATAATTCAATCAATTGTGAGCATTTTGTCATGCACCTACTGTAGTATTTATTCTGAGTTTCTACATTCTAGACCAATACTGAAGATTTAATAACAACAACAATAGTCAGTTGTTATTTTAAGATGAGAAGGTCAGCTGTTCTGGAACAGTTCTTGCAAGAACAGTATTGTCAAGTGCACCATGATGAAACTGGCTCTCATGAAGACCATCCCAGGAAGGTAAGACCAAAACTTGCCTCTGCTGCAGAGGAAAAGTTCATTTAGAGTTACCAACCTCAGAAATCACCAATTAACAAACAGAACTTGTAACAAACTGTGACAAAGTTCCCAGAATAAGTCTGGCATATTCTCCAGCATGCTCAGTAACACCTACCAGCTGTTTTACTCGTAAAACAAGGGTTTTAAGGGTTTGGTCGCACCAAATATTGACTGTGTTTATTTTATCACTCCTTTGTGACCTTTATAGTAGTTTCTATTATGTAGAAATGTTTTCAAATCTTATGACATTTTTTGTATGTGCCCAAGATGTTGCACAGTACTGTAAGAAAAACATTTGTTAGGTTTTACTGTGTGTGCTGGAGAATATGGGTTCTTCTGGTAACTTTGTCACTTTCTGTTTCCATGCAAAACCCAGGAGCCTACATTTAGCTTTTTAATTTATGTTAGGAAATGGTGAACTATTTTGTACATAATAATGCAAACATAATAATCATACTGTGTAGAACAGCATTAGTACTAAAGATAATATGGTGCCTAGGACTTTTGCATTGTACTGTATATACAGAACTGTATGGTTGTGTATGATTACTAGTTTATTTAGACAAACATGGACATTTAACAATTTCTACTGTATGTTCGAATATTTAAACTCTCCAAGATACTGAGGGTGTCAGAACCTCTTCCCCTGAACATTCTGATTCACTTGCTGCATGTGTGCAATCACATTTTTATTGCTCTATTCATTGCTAAGACAGATGTATTCATGGATAAACCTGGACAGTTGTAGTCATCTAACTGGGCACATACTGAAAAAGAATTTCCTTGACAGACTATTAAAAATAACAACTACCCAATGTACTGCCTAAAACTAGATAAAAAATAATGTCAGTGCATCAGTGGTTATGCTGAATTCTAACATTTACCATGTCACCTACTTATCAGGTGATAACGGTTAATAACACTTAATGTTACCTTTCTCTAGCACATCCCATAAGAAATTTTACTATGGTAAACTGTCATTTTAGACATTATCATGGTATGCACAATAGGACGTAAGGGTAGGCACTATAACAC
>JAOVVA010000026.1:4415224-4428109 GCA_028565275.1 Leiocassis micropogon
ATTTTACTATGGTAAACTGTCATTTTAGACATTATCATGGTATGCACAATAGGACGTAAGGGTAGGCACTATAACACCACATTATGGACATAATAGAACCATGTACCATAATATGTACCATTGGGGAACCATATAACATATCAGCAAAGAACCATGTACTACATCAGCAAATAAATACCATGGAACTACATACCATGGCACAGGTGCCATTGGACTATCATGGTAAAAAAATTCTCATGAGATAAGAGCTTATGTAATACAGAGCGCTTAAATATTTTGAAAAATCCAATAAACAAACAACAATTATCACCCACAAAATGTTTATATCAGTCAGCCTTAGAATAGATCCTTATATTCTATGTCATTCACTATCCAGCCCATAATGCAGACACACGTAGACACTCTCTTGTGTTTAAACATATTTGAAGACACTAAAGAGATGAAATATTATCGAACGAGTAGTTGGTGCTTATTAACGGAGGCATGTCTCCATGATTTCCACTGTGCAGAGCCTGTAATGAGGCACTAAGCAGCCCATCAATTCTCCAGACTTCCCACCGGCATCTGATTTCAGATCTCTACCACTGCTAATATCCAGACCACATTTCTCTGTTACAGATGTGTCTTAAAATATAGAGGATGGAAGACTGGAAGACAGCACTAAAAACAAAAAAAACATTAACACTATACTCAGTGTTTGCATTTTAGCAAAGCGATTATGTACCATGATTAAGCTTTTTAAAGCTGTTCTGTCCAGAATTTTTAAACAATGCTCTTTGTAATTACAAAAAGTGTTAATAATCATAATAACACTAATCATAATAATATATTATAAATAATAAAATCTCATTAAGTAGGGAATAAAATATAATAACTGATGTAACAAGAAAAAAAAAAAAAAAACATTATTATTCTATTACAACCACAAAGAAGTAATGTCCTGAAGTGTTACATTCCCCATAGTTCAAAGCAATTTGATGTATATTACCATTATATTATATACATTAAAGAATAATCACACCTTTTTATTGCTTGATTGTTCTGGTTTTGATTAGGGTTAGATTGCCTGGATTGTACACCACAACTGTCTCACATGGCATGAAATCCACTGACTGATGCAATTTGCTGATACTGAAGACTCCTTTCATAAATATTAAATTAACATCAACGAACCAACGAACGAGTCCATTGTTCCAACCTGAGCTTGGGTTACTGTCCAAAAACATACAGGTAGGTGGACTGGCTTCATTAAATGTAATGTACACATGTAAGTTTATTATGTGCACAGCGCCCTATGATGGACTGGTACCAAACGTTTCTGGGATAAGTTCCAGATCCACTTTGACCCTTACCGAGATAAAGGGCTAACCCTAACCCAGATAGATACATTTATAAACTTTCTGACTTGAGAAGCCTACAGTGCTCCATTATAAATGATTTCACTAGAAGACATGAATGGAATAAGAAATAATAACTCAAATTATAATATCGCTTATTCTCCATTGCTTTAGGTGTATTTCTCTTCTTCAATATTTGAAGAAAAAAAAAATTATGAGATCCGAAAAAAAGTATGCTTAGGCTCTGTTGCAGCGCTATTGATTTCTATCACTAGCTACAAATGGGCCCCGCTTATTCAGAGCGGTTATAGATTAGCACAATCATAACCGAGTTTGATTAACTGCCACAAAGCCGTAACGCTATGCAGCTGCTGTAATTTCTCACAGGGTCATGGTTAGTTCTTTCAATTCTTGGAGATAACGGAGCACGTACTATACGGCGTATATTCCTTAAGCAGTCAGTGTGACAACGTCAGGGTTATTTGTGTAGCCCCTTTGCTTCCGCGAGCTAATTTTGCTCCTAGGAAAAATTACAACCTATCCTCTATTATTTATCACGTCTCTCGCTAAACTCTCCCTGTACTGCAATTACTCAGCACGGCGATTCTTCTTACAGTAGATGCCACACACCAAGACAAAGCCACATTTAGCCGTTTATTTATAGACGTGTTAAGATGTTAGGTTTTTCTGGGTCAGGGAACCGATGTTTGATTTGTCTGTATGCGTATTTTGTTTGGTCTCTTTTTCATTCGGCAGACATGTTTATCCAAAATAACTTCAGACAAAGTTTACTAAGTCATTAATTATTACGTCAGCATGAACCTTTAAATCAATTTGTTCTACACTAGCGCTTCTATTCTATCGGACAACACAGGCCAGCCTTCACTCCCCGTGTGCATCAGTGAGCCTTGGCCACCATTACCCTGTTGCCGGTTCACCGGTTTTCCTTCCTTGGGTCACTTTTTTGTAGATCCTGTCCCCTGCAAACCAGGAACATCCCACAAGACCTGCAGTTTTGTACTTGCTCTGACCCAGTCGTCTAGCCATCACAATTTGACCCTTGTCAAAGTCACTCAAATCCTTATGCTTGACCTTTTTTTCTACCTCTGAAAAAAAGGTTCATTTGCTGCCTTATATATCCCACCCACTTCCAGCCACCACTGACAAGACAATTGGCTAGAGGACTGGGTCAGCGCAACCTAGCTACTGGATACAAAGTGGCCCAAAGTGTTTCAAGAAAATCTCCCGCACACCATTACATCACCAGCAGCAGCCTGAACCGCTGAAGACAGGATGAATTCATGCTTTCATGTTGTTTACAACAAATTCTGATCCTACCTTCCAAATATCGCAGCAGAAATCAAGACTCATCAGGCAACATTTTCCAAATCTTCTCTTGTTCAATTTTGGTGAGCCCATGTGAATGGTAGCCTCAGTTTCCTGTTCTTAGCTGACGGGACTGGCACCCAATGTGGACCTCTGCTGCTGTAGCTTATCTGATTCATGGTTCAACACGATCCGCTTGTGGAATCAATTTCCCTCTGGGATTAATAAAGTTCTTTGAATATTGAATCTTGAATGTGAATGTAACCGTGAAGTATAACTTGAACAATAAGAAATGCTAATGAAAAACATTGGCCAAAAAAATAAAATAAATAAATGTTGCAGCCATATTTTGCTCAACCACCTTTAGCTTCAGTTACAGCAAACATTGTAGTGTCCAGTTCATGTGTGAAAATGATTCCCCATGCTCCCAGATCCAGCTGTCATTTCACAATATGAGACCTGGAATACACCCGTTCCATCAGGGAGGGAAGAACTCCAAAGATGTGATAATCTGGTCATTTCAGTACATTCAGGTCGTCAACTGACTTCATTTTATTGCCACATAACGTTGCTGAGTCTAGACCTGAGCAACTGAAGCGACCCCAGCTCACAACCCTGCCTCCAGAGGTTTGTACAGTGGACACTATGCATGATGGTTGCATCACTTCATGTGCTTCTCTTCTTACCCTGATGCACCCATCACTCTGGAATAGGGTCGATCTGAACTCATCAGTCCACATGACCCTTTTCCATCGCAAGTCCAATCTTTATCATCTCTAGAAAACAAAATTTTTTGAAGATGAGAACAAGAAGATTTTCTTTTGGCCACACAGCTTTTTCCACACTGATGGTTCAGTACAATCCTTCCATGTTTTAATCATTATTTTTAGGGGGGAGAAGGTGTAGGATGATTAATATAAACTGGTGAATTGCCTTGCAGCTAGAACTAGAGCTGCCATTATGGAAAATTATAATACATTCAAAACTGGAACCAATAGATTGATGGAATAGATTGATCTGAATAGTGAAAAAGTCATTTTTGTTGCTTAAGGTTAAATGTTTTATGGTATCCATTTGAGCTAGGTTGCAAAAAGTACTTTTGCCCTTGAAAGACTCAGAACTTAATCATAAATAGGTTCAATTCATGAAAACATTGTGCTGTGCATAAAAAAAAAAGTTTTAAATGGAGTTCAATATCTGCTCAAAGACTTAGTTGTATCAACGAACCTTTATATTCTCAGACAAGGAAATAAAATTCTTTATTGTAATCAAATTGTAAAGGTGCATCCTTGTTGACATATAATTATTTAGCCACAGGGTTCCACCGTTTATTAAAATCAGGACAGAAATTGTGTGCGATGCCTGAAGATGTTTTCTTCCTCTAACTATTCATGCCAGATGAAAAAATAAATAATAAAATGAAAACTGTCTGCCACTGTCACCCTAGCTTTTGTCTGCGTGTAGACAGCAAAAAAAATGTATTCTTTCATACTGAGACGTTACGTACTGTGATACCGCCACACCTGTGAGAAAGTGAAAAGCCGCTATTTCATCCAACTCTATGAATGTATTTAAAGATATATCTTGTGATAGAGAACATCTTCCACAGAGCAAATATGACATTGTAGGCACTTTCATTTCAAAGCCATAAATCAAAGTTATCTCTAATTTTGTCTCCTTTACTCAACTGAATATATTGTATAAAATTAATCATACTTTCAAGGTCCTTCTGTCGAGGTTATCAGAAAACTTGTTCATTTTTGGTTTTAAATCATTTTGGTTCAAGGTGTTCTCAGTAAGTTAAGGTGGCATGACAGTGCAATTTAAATGCACTGTAGATGACACTAAACTTACATACAATACAATAAATGTGACCTTGTCTGTGAAAACCCAGCTGAAAACATTTATTTTTCTCTTTGTGAATCATGTTTTCTAAATAAAATTTAGATACATATTGTACGTATCGTTTTTTTAATGAAAAACAGTCAATCACCAATAAATAATCAATACATAAATTAATCAAGGCATTGGACTACGGTTCGGAAGGTGCCAGGTTCAAATCCCACGACCACCAAGTTGTCCCTGTTGGGCCCTTGAGCAAGGCCCTTAACCCTCAACTGCTCAGATGCATAATGAGGTAAAAATGGAAGTCGCTCTGGATGAGGGCGTTTGCCTAAATGTAAATAAATAAATAATTTTTTTAGCTGGGTTTCCACAGACAGGGTCACAAATACATGAACAAAAGCAATGCTACACTAGAAACTAATACATTAAAAAATCTCATTCGTACAGTCATTTTTTGCCCTTGTTACATTAAGAACAGAAAAATTTATGTCATGCTCACTAACCTAACTCACATCTTCTCAAGGTTCACCTGGACATGCATGAAATTTGCCATGTGATCATGTCCAGCTAACATGCCATGGCGTCAAAAGTAAGGAAAACATTCTGATTGTGCATTTTGTCTTGGCCCGTTTAGACAGAGAGAGGGCCATCGGAATACTTCAAGCAAGGAGACGTCTTTTTGTAAGAAATGTATACAGTATGTGTAATGTTTCTTTTGTCCATAAGTATATACACTGATAAACCATAACATTATGACAAGAAGATGTGAATACTATTGAGCCTGGGATGCCCTTAATACTGTCACCATGTGTATAGTTGGTGCTAACTCATTCCCACGGGGACCAAAGGCCAGCCTGTCCAGTCCAATCCTACAGAAAAGCCAATGCTGAACAAATTCGCCGGGAAAAAAAAGGCACCAAAACACCACAACCCACATGCCTCGGGTATCAGCAAGGCATAGTGTTGGCATGGCAACCAAACAACACGAAATCCTCTCGGGTGCACTTCCTACCTATAGACGATGATGACAGTGAGATGAGTCTCCCGTGCATGGAATGCTGAATGCATGCACTGTGATGTCTTTAGACATGAACAATCCTGCAGTAATATAGAGCGGTATGATTACACCGTACACTCACACAGAGAGTTTACCAATAGACAATGGAGCTGATTTTCATTGGTTATATTAAATGCAAATTCATACACATTCACACACCCCATCCTGATTCTGTACATGACCATGCTTTAGGATGCTTCGTTAAACCGAAGCTCCACACTTATTCATTCTTTAAAATCTTTTGATAAACATACACGCACACATACACGCGCGCACACACACGACCCTGAGAACTGTGTGCCTCTGTTAATGTGCAACTCTGAGTACCTTCCAAACCCACTGTTCTCTTTAGATCCACAAACACCCACTCAGTGCGTAAGGATATTAAGACACAAACACACACTACGCTTTGCAGTCATAGCAACCAGGCTGCTGCAAATGAATTGTTGACACCCTTCCATCACTTTCCAAGACGTCCGCCTGCCAACGGCCGTGAGCCTGGCGCTCTTCTCCTCGTTGGACCGTGAGAACGAACGTCTCAGCACCTTATCGTGCTCCACAGGCACCTCCAAGAGACACTTACTGCTCTGGCAGGCTCAGTTGTAGAAGGCTGCTTAGTATTCAGCGAGAGCACCGGCTGTCTGGTTGGCTGGCCGAGAACACGAAGCATGGTGGAGTGTACAGAACGAGGTATCTAATTTTAAAAAATACCTTGTATAGTTTTGTCCTCTTTAAAAAGCAAAACAAACAAACAAAAAAACAACACCCACTGCACCGGCGGCGAGTGCGTAAATAGGTCTCTTTGCCTCAATCTCCACAGCGCAAGGCACAAAGCACAGAGGTTCGATTTCCACAGATAACAGAACCATAAGTTCCTGTTCTTTTTAAAAGCATCAATGGCTGTATTCCAATACTGTTCTTAACACCCGTCTCCCATTTCCACAAAAAGAATTTAAATAATTTACATTCATGCATTAATTATTATGCACAGGTGTTGTTTTTTTTTTTTTTCCCTTTCCCAAATGTGGAGCTGAATATAATCCAAGCCATTGCTGGCTCAGAGATGTTCCCAGGCATGTAAAAATAAAACAAGTTTCATTCTTCGATGGCCCTTTAGAGGCTCGAGGGATCATGTTAATATCTGGATTTTTGGATAAAAACATGATAAAAGACAATGATGAGGGGCGTTCAAGTCAAACAAGGACTTTTGATTTAGCAGAATAACAGAATACAGTTATGAGAGTAAAAACTCCCTTTATTTCTCTATATATAATCTCCTGCTACACTAATGCACTTATCCCAGTGTTTCATTAGTGCTTTTTAGAAAGTTTTCTCAGTAGGCCAAAGCCATGATGGGACTGACTCTCGGTCACGTCGGAAACGCTGGCCTCCCAGGAACTCCTTTAATTGAATGGGGATCCGGACTGACTGCAGTGGGCTCTGAGCCACCTCGGCCGGGATCCTCGTTCATCACAAGTCCTGGTTCGACTAGAATGCCTCATATTTTATGCAATTTCCTTTTTTTAAAGAAACTGCTATAAAATACAATCAGTGCTAAAATATGTAAACTCTGAAAGATCTAAAATGTGCTTTCTTTGATTTCGTAGTTTGCCAATCAAGGAAATTACAAAGTTGCCAAATAGAAACCTTTTTCTATGTTTATTGTTGCATTGCAATTCCTATTAAGGAATCAGAATGCTGGGCCGTTATCAAACCTGTTCCAGGATGATAACGGCCCAGCATGCAAAGGGAGCTCCATGAAGAAATGGTTTGTAAAGGTTGGAATATAAGACCTGGAGACCTCTGCCCTCAGCCCCACTGAACACCTTTGGGATAAACAGTAACACTGACGAACATTGGCACTAAGTAATATTGCAACTCAAATTATTTCAATACACATGGACTGGGATGGTCATGTGTCCACAAACTTTTGATCATGTAGTTACACTTTGAGAAAAGTCACACAAATTGACGCAAGTTCACATGACTTAAGTTGCAGATGGGCAAGCCAAAATATAACCAGAGGAAAAACTGTTATCACCAAAATACAGCCTCAAATGTATTAAATGTTGTGCCATCAGGACCTAATCTTGCAATTCACACTTCTGAATCGAAACACACTGTACCTTCAACGAAAACATGAGGAAACTAATTAACACTGCTGATGTTCCATATTTTGTGCAAAGAAGAACAGAAAGAGAACTGTTTACATGACCTCGGACCTTTCTAAGGCTATGTTCTTGGTGTGCCGTAGGAAACCACCGACATCTATTAGAATAAATATACTACGGGCAGAAAATCTCAACACAGGCAATTACACGAGCATGCTGTGTATGAGGGAGGTTTTCTCATTCATTTACTAATAGATGCAGGTCAGATGGGTATATGGTGGTCAGGGCTGAGTGTTTCAGTGTAATAGAAAGAAATTCATCATTCGAGGTTTAAGGTCTTGGTGTAAGAGAGGAGTGAGATGCATGATGGGAACTTCTTTGAGGTTGCACTTATCTGCATTCTGATCCCTCACTGCAATATCATGTATTTAGTTCCTCCACCTCTTTAGGTGATGCTTTCTCTTTCTTTTGTGGCCATGACCAGTTTGCTCCAGAGCAGTTCAAGTCAGTGCTATTTGCCCTGTACTACATACATGATACCAAATATCTATTAATATCGTTAATATTAATATTAACGATATTAATAGATATATTCACTGCTACACTAATCAATATCGTTAATTTTAATATTAACGATATTAATAGATATTTGTTTGTTTGCTAAGTCATAACAAACAAACACGATATTAACATAGGCAATTTATTTATAGTACGTTAACCCAAATGCTGGTTGATTTTTCACTTATTGTGTAGCAAAAACTTTTAACCTTTCATTAGGAAATTAAAGGTGACCTATTGTTCAGATAGCTGGCTCTCAGATGGCTCTCCAGTCTGCATGGACACTCAAAAACCTGAGACAAAAAGAAACATTCCCTGTTACTTGTCCTTTTATCATTTTCGTATTGGTCTGGGCTTAAAAAAATAAAAAATAAATTGTGACCTATTGTGACCTCATATAAGAAGATCCCCTTCCCCGGGTTGTTCGTCAGCTACATAAAAACTGAATTTGTGTTCGTAAGAAAAGAAAAACAACAACAAAAAAGATTGCTCCAAAAGCTTGGCAAGATATGCTCGTCACCAATCTGGATCTCGCCAGCAGATATTGGCAGTTCTCGGTTGCCAAATAAGCATGACAGATTTACCCACGAAATGCTTGTGGGAAGTGAACTCTAGCACAATAATGCAATGCACACTTACCGGCCACTTCATTAGGTACACCTGTTCAACTGCAAATTGATGCAAATATCAAATCAGCCTGCACTATAATGCATTTAGGCATGCAGGCATGGTCGGGTCAGAATTTGGCATAAACATTATCATGAAAGCATGGCTCCACCAGCTTGCCTTGTATTACCTTTGGTAATATTATGTGTAATTTTCTTGGGCCCTTGAGGACCTGGGTATTGCAGTTGACCATACCCGTGACCATAATGAACCAATCTTCTAATATCTAGTTCCAACAGGATAGTACGCCATGTCACAAAGCTAAAATCATCTCAAACTGGTTTCTTGAACATGACAATTAAGTCACTATAGTCAAATGGCCTCCACCGGCACCAGATTTCAATGCAATAGAGCACATTTGGAATGTGGTGGAACGGAAGATGGGTGTGCAGCCGACAAATCTGCAGCAATTGCTTGACGATATCATGTCAATATGGACCAAGAGCTCCAAGGAATGTCTAAGGATTGAACCTTGTCGAATCTACAGTATGCCATGAAGAATTAAGGCAAAAAGGGGTGCGAGCCAGTACCTAATGAACTGAGTGTAGATTCCTTCACTGGTGACAAGTCTATTAGAAAATCATTTTGTTTGACATTTCTATTTACTGCACATACAGTTTATATGATTTACACTAATAAGCCCGTGCTTCTGTCCTGTACAGCATCGCATAAAGTAACCCAAAGATCGGATTCTGTGCCATTCCGTCATAACCAGCTACTGACTCAAACTGCTAATATCTCATAACAGCCTCCACCTCAGCAGATCAATAGCAACAGGCTATTAAAGGTGTTCTACAGACGGCACTAAATCCCCACAATGGATAAAACGGCTTTAGTTCTTTATGCACTTTTGAGCACAGGATTTTCCATTAGACCGCTTCCACTACAACAGTCCTCAGACCAACTGCAGCATCGATATTAGCTTTATGTTTGCTTCATTTGCTGAAATCCAGCTGTGATATTTGCTCCATATATTATGAACTTTGATTTCAATTTACCGTGAATCAATATAGCAGTTCAAAGCACGCCTAAAGTGAAACGTGAAAGTACTGTATATGTCGATGCGTGCTCTTCAATACAAATGGATTCCAATTCACTTCTTTCATATTCTTAGGAATCAGATATTATTAATTGTGACTCTCTAGCACTCTTGAGCATGAGTGCTGACTTTTTTGTTGATTTTAAGATGGAAGATCATTCCAAACAAAATATGGCCTAATATAGTAAATATAGAAAAAATTAACTTGTCATAGGACATCGCATTTGGACCAAATTCTAAAACACTATTTAATGCCTGCGTGGTATCAACTTCCAATAATTCCCCAACGATCCGCAAAGTACCTCATATTCAGGAGTTCCTCATATTCAGTAGTTCTGAACAATTTTCTGGCAACAACCTTCAGCATCTTGATAGTTAAAAATCTGATTTAATGTATCTGCACTTTCAAGTTGTTGTTGGTCTTTCAGCTGTTCCCATCAAGGGGTCGCCACAACGGACCATCTGATCTGCAAATCTTGGTACAGTTTTTACGCTGGAAGCCTTTCCTGACACAACCCTCCCATTTTATCCGGGCTTGGGACCGGCACGCCATCCAGTGGCTGGGGTTTGGGCATTGGCTTGGAATTTAACTTGGGATTCATGTAGATGCAGTTTTTTTCCCGATTAGGATAAAATCACTGGGTTGAAAAATATTCCATCATCAAAAGTTCTTCTTCTTAGAGCCACAGAGATCCAGAGCCTCCTATGTTAAGATTGTTGGGCGCAAACTACAAACCCACCCTGGATAAGATAGATTACCATCACCACGTGCTATGCATATAAACAATTATCCATAATTTTGCCATTTCCAGTCCACCTGCAGAGATGTTCTGGGGATTTGGCAAAAGAACCAGGAGGAAACTGACACGATCACTTGTGAAATCCTGCGCAGATCAAATGCCTATTTCAGGACGGAACCAAAGAGTCTGAAACTGTGAGGAGGCAAAGCTCCTGCTTAGCCCGTGATGCTGATATCATTAAAAGTTATTTAACAGCTTTGTTTGAGGAAGTTTGAATGCTGACTGACAGCCTACAAAAAAACTCTGTGGTTGGTCGTTGGATAACATCAATCAAATACATCCTTACTGTGATTTTTAGTGAATTTATTGAAATCTAACCCAGCTCTAAGTTCCCTTCTATACCATGGCTGTGTTCTGGCACAGTTTCAGTTTCTCATCATAATCCTACATATCAGTATGTGGGCCAGCACTGGAGAATCACCCATTTTTCATGATTTATCATCTGGCTGTGTGTAGTTGTGAATCTCTCGTCTTCCTCAGAACTATCTCGCGCATGTTTCTGGTCAGTTGTTGGAACCCTCGTCTTGACGCACTTGTAGCACTGCCAGTTCCTGCATCACTTCACTTGCAGTTGGGATAAAACTCTCTGCCAAATGAATGTAACTCTTACAATGAGTAATGAGCAAAAGAGAGAGAGAGAGAGAGAGAGTGAGAGAGAGAATAGGAAGGAAAACAGTGATAAACAGAAAGCTTTTATTTTATCTTTGTGAATTTCAAAGTAGTCTGTGTGACCAATTATTTAAAAAAATATCAATATAGAAAGAAACACATTCTTATACACTGAACAGCCACGACATTGGCAGGTGAAATGAACAAACACTGAGACAACAAAAAATATAAGCTGGTGACAGGATTATAGGCACCCAAGGCTCACTGGTGCCCACAGAGACCAAAGCCCAACCCATCCAGTCTGATCCCATAGCAAAGTCAATGCAACACAAATGACAGAAAAAAAGTCAATGCTGGCCACAATCGAAAGGTATAAGGACATCCAGTGCACCACAGCTCACCTTACAAGGGGCCCAACACCCCAATGCTGCCGTCCCGGCTTCCAAACTCTCCAGATCCCAATGAGATCAAGCACCCGTGGGATGCGCCAGACAATTGAATCTGATCCAGACAATGGGATGTACAAGACAAGTAAATCTGTAACCCACAGCACGCGAAGGATCGGCTGCCATCGTCCTGGTGCCAGACACCCCAACATACCCCCAGAGGCCCTGCAGAGCCATGCACCCAGGTGGCCAAAGCTGCCTCAGTGGCACAAGGAGAACCCAAAACCTAGGTGGTTTTAAGGTTATGGCTGATTGGTATAAATTCTTGTAGTGTGGCAAATGGTGCTGAATTGTTGTGCTTCCATAGGTGTGTTACAGTATGTACAGCCATGGTTGATGGTAGCGCCTCACCTTCATACTGTACATTTTAAGAAGGGCAGCGAAAAACCCACTTCTCTTCAGGAAAAAAACATCAGAGACAGACTGATATTCTGCAAAAGGTACAGGGATTGGACTGGAGTACAGTCATTTTCTCTGATGTTAAAAATAAATTTTTTAAAACTTGAATTTGATGAATCCCCTTTCCGATTGTTTGGAGAAACAAAAAAAAAAAATAACATGGAAAAGAAACGGTGAGCTTTACCATCAGACCTGTGTAGTGCCAACAGGAAAGCATCCTGAGACCATTCATGTGTAAGGTTGCTTCTCGGCCAGGGGAGTGCGTTCACTCACAATTTTGCCTAAGAACTCTTCCATGAATAACGAATGGTACCAAAACATCCTCAGAGAGAAACTTCTCCCAAACTTCCAAGAACAGTTTGGTGACGAATAATGCCTTTTCCAGCATGATGGAGAACCTTGACATAAGGCTATAAAAGTGATAACTAAGTGGCTCGGGTAACAAAACATCAAGATTTTGGGTCCATGGCCAGGAAACTCCCCAGACAATAAATGACATTTATGAAATGCTTGTAATTATACTTCAGTAAACCATAGTACATTGTGACAAACACTGAAGCAGCAGACTTTTTAAAATTTGTGCCATTCTATTCAATTCAATTGAATTTTATTTAAATAGCGCTTTTAACAATTGACATTGTCGCAAAGCAGCTTTACACAATCAAAAGAATTATTTAAGTTTGTATGAAATG
>JAOVVA010000026.1:4432202-4443581 GCA_028565275.1 Leiocassis micropogon
TGTTCAATTATGTTATCTTTGACTAATAGTTAACGGTTTTTGATGAGCAGAAACATTTAAGTGTAACAAACATGCAAAAGAATAAGAAATCAGGAAGGGGGCAAATAGTTTTTCACACCACTGTATATTGACATATCTTTTTAAACGTTAGCTCTGAATATGGCGCCAGATCATCAATAGCAGGTCAATAACCGCTGTTCAAGTGTGGAGCAGTGCTCAATAAGCTAAATTACTAACAGCAAAATTGCAGTCAGTTTTTTTTTTTCTTTTTTAATAAACTTGAACAGTGGAAGGTTGCGAACTTGAGTCTGTGGAGAAAAATAATATCTTTTCAAAAAACTTTAATCTAAATTTTTTTCATCAATATAATTTTGGAAATTCAAATCAAAACTTTGTCAGAAGTAATAGCACTGACTCAGTGTGAATCATCTTGTAATTTTGGGCTGTTGTTTGCTCATCTTTCATTGCTGATGAAAGATCTATGTCTAAATGTGCTTTTGTCTTTTCTGTTCATCATTGCTGCTGGTATTTTGCTAAAGTAAGCACATGCAGGATCTAAAGGATTTTTTAAAATAATCATAATAGTACATGAATGAAAATGTGAATAATGTACCATACCATACTAATAATATGATACACATATAATTGCTTTAACTAGACAGGGATAAAAAAAAAAAAAAAAAAAAAAATATATATATATATATATATATATATATGATATGTAATTAAACCTTAAAATAAAAAATATTATTTCTGTAGTAGATATAGTAAAAAAATTGGATTTTGAAATATGGTTGACGACACTAACTGACACTGGATGAAAGGATTTAGGAAGAACAACATGTGCACAATGATAAGACTATCAAGTAGAGCGAAAATAATCCTTTTTTTTGGGTGATTACACACACGCACACACATACAGAGGTAGGATGTGTGTTTTTAATCACAAACACAGATCCGATGAAAAGCATTTATCACAGATTAACTGTATGTGAAGCTCTGAGAAATGAATACATACAGTATGATGAGAATATTTTGAGGTAAGAAAAAAAAAAAGGCAGAATAATTCCTCTTTTCAAAAACCTCCCCATTTTTCTGCCATACTTAACATAAAAGTCATGTGTCTTAATTCCCGAGAGCTGGAGCCCATCCTAAGCAACAGAATCAATACATATGTGAAGACCGACGACCACCCCTGCTAAATTCCCGGAGCGGGCGTGAGATAAATAAGAGATGAAGCTGTGGGGGACACAGAGCTGTGATGTTTTATTCACTTTCCTAGCATCCCCTTCTGTTTATTCCTTAAATCTCTTCTCCAGTCACAGTATACTCTCTCTTTTTTTTATTATGCCAGGACATTGCCTCTGCCTCACCGGAGCCTTTTTTTTTTATGTTAAACTTAAATCTTGGCTGAATTTCGGTTTACCAAATAACAGTAATAAAAAGTGACTTTCAAGTTTAATGAAATGCTAAATCTGGTTTGAAAGCCTTTGAAGTCATTAGACAAGGGTATAATTTGGTAACCTTCGCTTTAATAGGGACATTTCTACACCTGCTTACTAAGGAAATTAAAATATACACGGCCTGGACACGAAAAATGACGCACACACTAATATTTCACTTGTGAAAACTTTTCAATTATTCATGCTCCCAGAAATACGCCTTCCCAAATTGATTCCTGGAATATGCCGGTACCATCAGGAACGAGAAACTCCATAGATGTGATAACCTGGTCATTCAGTACATTCAGGTGATTAACTGACTGGTGATTCATTTTATTGCCACATAACGTTGCTGAGTTTAGACCTCTAGACCTTCAGGCCAACTGAAGTAATTCCAGATTATAACCCTGCCTCCAGATGCTTGTACAGTGGACACTATGCATGTTGAGTGCATCGCTTCATGTACTCCCCTTCCAACCCTGATGCGCCCATTACTCTGGAATAGGGCCAATCTGGACTCATCAGACCACATGATCTTTTCCATTGCTCCAAAGTCCAATCTTTATGCTTGTTAGGCAAATTGCGGACTTTTCTCGGATTAGTCTCATGGTTTTCTTGAGGCAACGCAGCTGTTTAGTCCCAGTCGTGCGAGTTCTCGTAGCACTGTGTATGTGGAGATGGTCTTACTTTTACTATTAAACATAGGTCTGATGTCTGCTGTCCATTTTTTTTTACAAAGCAACTTCACCAGTCAGGTCAGCATTAACCTTTGAGGATTTGATAAGGGTTTTGAATCTGAACGTTTGCTTGATTCAGGCCTGTAATTTGACCCTTTAGAAACAGTGTAGAGAGCGATTAACACCTCAAAGCCAATGAGATCACATTTTCCCAAACTGATGTCTGGTATAAACATTAATTGGGGCTCGTGACCAGTATGCATGATTTTATCCATTGCATTGCTGACATATGATTGGCATTTACTTTAACATGCTTGGTTATGCGGTCAAGTGACCTTTTGTCAGTCCAATACAATAATTTTCAATTATTAAAATGATTTAAAACATAGTAACTGCATTTAAATACGTTTACATGAATCTCTAAATAAGTAACTGTTGAAATGCAGTTCTTGGTACTTTGTTCAGATGTTGATGCTTAATGTAAATGTAGCTAGAATTCATAAGCATACTTTCCCCTGTGTGCGAGACAGACAGCAAGACAGCAAAAGAGAGAGAGAGAGAGAGAGAGAGAGAGAGCACTCAGACACATGATTTCATATCACCTCATACTGCAGTATGTCTTGCTGAACGCCGTAGTCAGTCAATCCGATCACATCCTGCCAGATGAACAAGGGCAAAGCCATCATGCTCCATTACCATCACATTAAGGCAGTGGGGAACCTGTGTGTTCATGTAGCACTCAGAAGCCAAAGCTTGGGTAAAAAAAATGCTTCTGATTTCAAACACCACCCCACAAATTTGGCAGAAATCTTATACGCTTTGGTTTTTAAGCTGCAGGTTATGTAGAATAAGTAAATGAACATCATTACTAGATTCTTTTTTTTAATAGTGGTTTGTGGTTTCTCTTGATGTAACCTAGTTCGGTCTATGACTGACAATAAACAAATGGATAAAAATTCCACAACTTACCTCACAGGTTAACAGGTTGGCACTTTGCATGTACAGATTTGATGGATTGTTGGCACATTCAGCTTTGCCTCCATCTCCTCACCCACTTACTCCTATCAAGGGCAGGGGTAGCTCAGTTGCTGAACTCCTGATCAGAAGGTCCTAGGTTCAAACCCAACCATCACCAAGCTGCCACTGTTAGGCCCTTGAGTAAGGACCCTAACCCTCGACTGAGATGCAAGTCTCTCTGGATAATGGCATAAATGTACTGTAAAATTGTCCATACTCTTGCCCGCTCTCTCTCTCTCTCTCTCTTTCTGTCAATCATGTGCGTTGTGAGGTCGTGTATGTAGATAAGAGTAAAGGGCGAATTCGTCTCACAGCTCCAGAGTCCTTGTTTTGATTCAGAGATCGGTTTACTGTGTGTACATCCGCGGCCAAAAGTTTTGAGAAAGACAGAAATAATAATTTTAACAAAAGTCTGCTGCTTCAGTGTTTTTAGATCTTTCTATGGTATACTGAAGTCTAATTACAAGCATTTCATAAGTGTCAAAGGCTTTTATTGACAGTTACATTAAGTTTATGCAGAGAGTCAATATTTGCAGTGTTTCCAAGACCTCTACAATTCGTCCTGACATGCTGTCAATCAACTTCTGGGCCACATCCTGACTGATGGCAGCCCATTCTTGCATAATCAATGCTTGGAGCTTGTCAGAATAAAAAATAAAAGAAAAAGAAATCATATATTTTAAATAAATTTGAATCATTTAACATGATTATATTAGACTGTTTTAACAAAAGGTCACTCGCATGCCAATCAAATGGAAACCCATACATTCACCCATCACTTGATTAGGGACACCAATACAGTGCACCTGTGTATTCATGTAAATATTCCTCTTGGGAATTGACCACAAGTTCTCAATGGGATTAAGGTCTGGGGAGTTTCTTGGCCATGGACTCTACATTTCAATGTCTTGTTCCCCGATCCACTGGCGAGGTGCTCCATCACGCTGGAAAAGTCATTGTTCGTCCACAAACTTCATCCATGTTCTTGGATGTTTGGGAGAATTTGCTCTCAGAGGATGTTTTTACATCATTCTTTGTGTTTTTAGGATGCTTTACTGCTGGCATGACACAGGACTGATGATGACTGACAAAACTTCTGGCCACGGCTGTAAAGTGCCTAGGCGTTCTCCGATTTCTTCCCAGAGACCAAAAACACGTTAGCAGGTGAATCGATTATGTGAAGGTTGAAATGTGTCCTCAGTTTATTCTCATTTCTTGCTCAGTGCTCATGGGACAGGTGTCGTGAAGATAAACAAACAGATAAACAATATAAAAAGTCTGATTTACTTTTAACTACGAGGAACGTTTGCACTAAATCTAAATCTTTTATTTAAAATTGAATAACTCCGCTCTTCTTCCTTAGGCAACACTTATTTGAAAAAAAAATCTCAGGTTGTATTTTACCATCCCACCCTCTCTTTATCCACTCTCCTTCCTCCGCAGAGGCGACACACTCACTGTAATCAAGGCCTAATCACTTTAGCATGTAGATGATGATGCTCAGGGGCTTGATCGTGCAAAGCATGGTCGTATACAAAGAATTCTGCATGCATCACCGAGTGCTAACGAACGCTGCTGAAGAAGAGCTGAAATGACAGCAAAGCGCTAATCTAGGATCAGATTTCCGTGACTGAGATCACATTAAATAGGGGAAAATATTAGACTCACGATGAGCACTCGAGACGCTTTTTGAATATAGACTGCGGCTTTATAATTACCACAGAGCTGTATATTCTGATCAAGCACTTAATTAAAGGACTGTATTTATTAACGTTTAATCCGGATGGGAAATATTCAGATGAGCTTTTTTACAACTGTTTAAAAAAAAAAAAAAAAAAAAAAGTGCAGTTTGGGATAGTGTTTTCCCTGGTGCTTAGCATCTCTTAATATGCTCGATATACTTAATTGGACAAATTAGAGGACTTTAAAGAGTAAAAAATACACAAGACACACAAAATAAAGTTTTGATAACATCTTGATAACAGTTAAAGGAAACATTTAAGTGGGAAAAAAATACTGATAATTGGTGTCTGATTGAGGGAAGGAAGTTTTCACAGCAGCCAGGTGAGCACACATCAATCCCGACACTGTACTTTGCAGTAATGGGAGGAAAATGAGATTTTAGTGCATGATTGCAGAATGTGAAAATGATGAGGTGAGTGAGTGAGTTGGCAAGTTATTAAAAATAAATCTTTGCCAACCTGCTATAGCACATTAGTCATATTGTTTTCCACACAAAAAAAATCTGAAATGTTGTTTTCTATTTTTTTAAATATATTCTTTTTCCCTCCCTGGCAAGAATGTTAAAAGCATAAGGTTCAGCTGTTGAGCTCAGCTTGAATACAAATACAAACTGAAGCCTGAAATGAAACCTGTGCCTTACAGCCCTCAGGGCAGGTGACAAAACTCCTACAGATCTACACAAACTTTCTCTCTCTCTCACACACACACACATACATACACACTCTTACTTTCAGTAAGCACTTCATCTTGATCAGGTGTGTGCTAGATCTAGAACCCAAACCTGGAAACACTGGACTTGATGTAGGAATCCACCCTGGATTACAACAACACCATGCATGTTCACAAACAGACTTCAGCCTAAGGACAAAGTGTCAGGAGTTTAAAGCTAACTAAAAAACAGGTTGAAAACCCATGCGGCCATGAGGAAGAACCTGAGATTCTGGCGCAGAAAACAGGATCGGTATAACTTTTCAATTTGTCAAGAATCAGTATCGTGCTTCACTGAGTAAAAACAGTTTATGGTAGATAAAAGCAGTGATATATAAGAATATATATACAGTACAGGGTCCATGAATGTATCATTGGAAATAATAGATGTTCAGATACATTTCTTGAACACTTGAGGATTGATCAGAAAGACTGAAAAATGTATAATGTAAAGCATAACACTTATCATGTAAAATTATTTTTGTATATCTACACCATCCACAGTGTTATTTTGCTTGTGTGTTGTGTGCGTTTTAACTGTTACTTTTAATATTATGGACCGTCCAGAAGCTGCAGCGTAGTTAGTTTATGTTCATTGCCATGATATAGCAGCTATAAACTACGTGTCTCCTTTTCTAGTGCTGCGATCTGACTAATAATAAGCATCAGCTGAGTAGAATATTAATTTTTTTACAGCTAATGATGAACAACGATCAAACTGGTGACAAGGTCATGAGCAAGGGTCAAGGGTCACCCATGCCCAGCCGGTCTGGTCCAAACCACACCGCGCACTCATCAGATCAGGGTTCGATCGAGCACCCATGGGGATGTGCAGGACAAACCGTTCTCGTGCACAACCAAAAGATCTGCTACTGAAAACATTCTGGTACCAGACACCACAGCAAACGAAGCCAAAAAAGCCATGCAGAGCCACGCCCCGAGCACAACACCTAGGTGGTTTTAATCTTATGGCTGATTAGTGTAAACACAACTTGGCGCCGTCACTAAAAATGCAAATCCTGTAAAGATGCTTCAAATCTCCCTTTGCCGTCTCCCTCTCTCTGTGATACACACTCGCATACACACAATAAGTCTGTTGTCCATCTGTCTGCTCTTCCGGGCGACTCTGTAGGAGATCTTCCTGGTGTGTGTGAGAGAAAGTGAATGTCTGTATGGATGCTTGTGTTTCAAAGGAGACGGACAAAACATTTTAAGATGCTATGAGGTGCTTTGATGAGCTCTGACCCGCTCTTCAGTGCTGCCAGGGAACCTGTGTGTGTGTGTGTGTGTGTGTGTGTGTGTGTGTGTGAGAGAGAGAAAAGAAGAGAGAGGTGCCACTATGACTCAGACACAATACCTGTTTCCACACTCTTACCTGAATTTATCAACATCTTTTACAGGGTCCAGACAAAATACCCTGCTGTTGTTTTTTTGACACACGTTACTCTTAACAGACCCCCTACAGAACGAAAGAGCGAGAGAAAGAGGGGTGGTGGTCCGATACTTCCAAGACATCCTGAAGACAAAGCAACATAGAAATAATAATACACCACACAGACATCCTGAAAACAGGGAGAAGGGGAAAAAAAAAAAAAAGAGCAAAACCATTTTAAAAACATATTCATCTTTATCACATCTGAGTAGCGTCTGCATGTCTGGTCACTGCTTAGTCCGAGCAGACAACGAGGACAGACTGACAGACTCGTATTCGTCTCGTCTCGCAGTGAGGCGACTGGACTTAAAGCCAGATTGTCACTCAGTGGTGAAAAGGAGCCAAGCACACAGCTTTTGTTTCTCCAGCAAGACCTCTTTCTCACCCTTTCTTAATCCGGCACATCCAACACGGTCAGCATTGGATGCTATGGAAAATTCATTCCATTGTTTTTTTAATTAGTAAAAATTTTGTGTGTAAGCGTTTTTTTTTTTTTTCCGTCCTGAATACAAAGAACAGTCCATGTCTCTTCACTTGCTATAATACAGTACAGCACTTAAACCACTACTTCTGGTAAGACACTCAATTTGCTTTGATGGGAAAAAAGCACATGGTCATAGCGGTTGCTTTTACTCACCCGATTTGTGTGAACCAGTTAAAAAAAAAGGGGGGGGGGATTAAGGTGTGAACATGAGACTGTATTTAAATGTTTACACCTGATCTCTGATTGGTCAGAACTTGAACAGTTTCCCAGCATGCTTTTTAGTTTCCCAAGAGAAATACATTTTTTTTTCTTAACATGGTAAGAGAGAAAGAGATCAAACATCAGTGAGATCAAGAAGATACACTAGTAGCATGATTTTTAAACAGATTTAAAATTGTAAAACCACATGCAAAAAAAAAGTTTCCAGATTGGAAGGATCATTTTATTGATCTGCATCAAGCAAACATTCAAATGAGTGGAATTAGGGATCACTCAAACGCTTGATGAAGTTGCATCACAAAAACGAACAGTAGAAACCATAGCTATGTATAACAGTGAAAAATAACAATGTGATGAGAACTCACTGGACTGGGACTAAACAGCTGAGAGTCCATAAGCAAACCTTTTTTTAATGAGTTCAATCAGCTTGCTTGAGAGCATGATGAGTCCAGATTGAGTCTTTTCCAGAGTGATGGATGCATCGGGGTGAGAAGTGAAGCGCATGAAGCAATGCACCCATAATGCATAAGTGGTCACTGTACAATTCTCTGGAGGCAGTGTTATGATCTGGCGTTGCTTCACTTGGTCAGGTCTAGACTCAGCAACGTTATGTGGCAATAAAATGAAGTCGGCTGACGACCTGAATGTACTGACTGACCAGGTTATCACATTTGTGGAGTTCTTCTTCTCTGAAGGCACCAGGCAGATTCCAGGACTCAAACTCCGCCGTCGTCCTCGACTTGCTCATCAGGGACAATGTTATTATTTTGATTCATACACATTCACATTTAATTTATTTATTTTTATTGTGTAAAGCGGCTTTGCGACAATGTCAATTGTTAAAAGCGCTATACAAATAAATAAAATTAAATAGAAAATTGAAACTGTCATACAGAGCACGAGGAATCATTTTCAGACATAAATTCGACATCGCATTGCGCACCATAATCTAAAGGTGCTCGAAGAAACTTTTCTTTTTGGCCAAAAGGTGTGATACTTTATATAAAAGAGGCATTCTGAATCTCTCCTCATTATGGAATCGAATCTACTGTATATTTCTGACCACCCACTGAATCCTGCCACCATCTCACACCCACTTTTTTTTTTTTTTTTAACTGCTGACAAGATCTCCTGGGCTTCCTGATACTTCACCAGGAGATCTTGCACACCCCAGGCAGCCTGTCATGTCAATCCTGATCAGCGCTGAAGACAGTCTTCACCGCGCTGCTTTCTAAGTTGTCTGACATTTCTGAAGCGACGCCAACAGGAAGTTCTAAAATCGGAGAACCATCTGGTCCTTTCCTTTCACCGAACTAATAGCGGCTATGTTTGGAGGACTGGGGGGAACCGCATGATGAGAATCACACTGGAAGCAAAAGGTCACGTCAGCTACATATAGAATTTATTATACAAGTCTTGAGATAGAAGCACAGCATATTCACAGTATGGTGACAGCAAATCAGCAAAAAAAAAAAAAAAAGAAAAGCCTGCCCATCGTGATCATCCTGACAACGCGACTGGCTTAAAGAAGGAGGTTTGACATCATTAGTGCAAAAAAAACGGTCTGAAAATCAGAAGTCATGGGGAAAAAAAATAAAAATAAAAAGTCATGCCTCTGGCACATCCTGTTTCATTTCTAATAATTAATACGGCACACGTTACTTAGAGTGATTGCTGGTCTCTGTGGATGATAAATACGCAAAACAAACCCAAATCAAGTCGATCCAGTCATCTGGATATTAGCATTAAAAGTCTGGAAAGTACAACAGCAAATCCTTAAATCACTACGCTAAAAAAGTTAGATTAAAACCCATTAAATTAAATACAAAAAGAGGTAACCAAACGTCAATGTAACATTTATTTAATATTTCTTTTATCTTTTTCTTTTAATATGACCATGTCTCAGCTTCCAGACAAAGTCTCCACATGACAAAAGGTTTCAAAGAAATGCAGCATCTGCTGTCTGAGTAGGAAGCATAAAGCTGTGTAATGTCACTGTGCATCTCAGAAAGTCTCCTCATCAGAGTGTAGAAAGAGCCAGGGTTCCAAATACGTATATTTAAAAAAAAATAATAAATTGCTACACTAGAACAACTTGATGCAAAAAAAAAATTAATAATAAGTTTTTACGGTAAGCCGTGATTGGGTCTTTTCGGAGGAGGAGGGGGCATGAGTTGGGCGTCCGGGTCCGAATGGTGCTTGCGGCTTTGGGCGCAGCGGTCCAGGAACTCCAGGAGGTTTTCCTTCGTGACGGGATGTTGGATGCTGCTACACACGGCTGTGGGGAAGCAGACGGGGAAGACATTGTGAGTGATGACAAGTCGCTTCCTGCAGCCGCGGTCAAGCTCGGGCACGATTCTAGCAGACGCCTTTAATTCGGGATCCTGTTTTAGCGCTGCTGTTAATGTCTATAGGGTTAATGACTCGACCACCAGCTGAGTGGAAATGAGAAGCGAAATGCGCCAGATGCTTCTGATATAAAAAAAAAAAAGAAAAGAAAAAAAGACGAGAAAGAAAACGAAATGTGGTGGCACAGATGCCTGGAATATCTTCAAGTTTCTAAAGAACAAGCTGCTTACCTGAGGACACGTCTGACTCTCGTCCACTTTTAGTAACAAAAAAGTCCTTTTTTATTATTATTATCATTATTATTATTATGGCATGAAAGCTTTATCATGAAAAAAAATTCACCTTAAAGATGAAAAAAATTCTCTCTTTCCTTAATGTTTCTTTTTCTAACATATGATACCAATACTTGACACATGACTTGATCAGAAATAAAAAAATTAGACATATGAATCTTCTAATCTTCCATCTTTATGCTCACAGTCGCATTTTCCTTGGCTGACACCCTGTCATATCATGCATGTCTTCTGTTTATTTGCAGCTGATCTGCCTCCTAGGTTTGATGCTCTATGCATTCTTTGATGCTTTTCTGCTCACCACAGATGTAAAGAGCGATTACTTAAGTTGCCATATCCTCCAAAAACCCAATCTGATCTGTTTTTTTTCTTTTCTTCTGTCCATTTCTTACTTTTGACTTACTGCAACTACACGACACACTGATGTTCCTAATAAAATGACGGACAAGTGTGTATGTATTATTCGACCGCATTTAAATTGTAAATATACATATTCAAGTTATTTCCAGACCACTACTCTGACTGTATGGAAGCGCTGTCGCTCTAGTTTTTTCTGCATGCAGTGTGAAGTTGTCGTCGTCGTTGTTCCTGCGGTGCTGCCACTCACCCATCGCTGTATCGTACGAATTCGGGAAGCTCTTGTCTACTCTCTGCCTCATAAAGACCCAGGTGTTATTTTTGAACGTGCACTCGATAATCTTGTTATCGTACTGCTTCAGGTCCTTCGTCACCTGCGGAGGAAGAGCAGAGACGAGAGTTAGACACAAAGCAGAGTTGTGAGTAGAAGAAAAAAAAAAAGAGAGAGAAAGAGTTTCTTTCGAAAGCTTTGTTGTACAGGCAGCACTGCTAAAAAGTGTGCAAATCAGCAACGCTGTGAAATTAATTTATTGTGAACGCAGGCCAGACTCGGGCAGATCTGTAAATCAGGTCAGTTTATAGATTTATTTATATAATACCTGTTATACATAAACACACATATAAAACAGAGCATAAATATGTTTCGTCTAATATATAT
>JAOVVA010000026.1:4444006-4458759 GCA_028565275.1 Leiocassis micropogon
TTAAGTGTTTTATACAGCCAGAAGTTTGGATTGTTGAGTGAAAATAGTTTTGTGGCATGTATGTGCTTGTTTTTTTTTCTACACAATTAAACATTTGAATGAACAACATCTGAGAGGGATGATTCCATACTTTTTGCCAGGGGTTTTATATATTTATATATATATACATATACATGATGGCTCTGAAATACAGGATGTCCAAGTCGATATAATACACTGATATAAAACTGGAACCGGTGACATCATCATCATCATCAAAGATGCTGCTTTGGAAAAGGGATCGACCAATCAGAAGCGAGAATTTGACCGTGCTGGTTTAAAAATGGAAACGCATCCAGTTTAGAGGGCATGCATGTTGTACACAAGACAGAGTGAGTGTGAGTGTGTGTGTGTGTGTGTATATGTGTGTGTGTGTATGAGACAGAGGGAGCGAGAGAGAGGGGGACTCGCTCTTGGAGACACTGGGACATTAGAGGAGTAGGCGGCACTGGAAGGAAACACTGCTGTGCCAAGCTCAGCAGCATGCTGGCTAAGTAAAAGACCGCGCACTCCGACCGTGCAGGGCATCTGTGAGATGGTCGATTGGCGGGGTGGGGGGTGGATGTTTTAGAAGAGCCAAAAGGCGTCGTCGCACCTTCACAAATCGCAGGAGGCTGCGAGATTATCTCTCAGCGTTCTGACTGACAGGAAGCGGCCCCTCCTTGGCTCAGGGTTGGCTCTTGGGTTCAGGCCATCCTCGCACTCCCAGGTGTAGCCGTGAGATTCTGGAATCCATTTTGGAAACTCCGCTTGGTAGCGCCTGATCCGACCAAATCCACTTCATTATGGCTGCTGTCTGGAGCGCGTTTTTTTCTCGAGTTACTCTCAATATCTCTGCCCAATCTGTTCAAATCCTTTCTCTGCTCAATGATTACTACTTTTCTCTCCCGTAGCCATTTGCTCGTCCTCGCTAGACCAAAGGGGAGCATAATGCTGGCCAGCAGGGCATGGTTTTAGGAACGATGTGCGAACACACGGAATCCATGGTCTGGAGATCATTTAAGCAAGATGGCCAGGCCACCTAAAACTGCTACGTCCATTTGGTGTATACTCTGCTTGATTGCAATGCAATTTCAATTTCAATTAACTTAATTGTCATTGTGATAAATAACAACGACCTATCATTAGAGCATCACCTTTCAAGCTTGTAATAAAGTGCAGCAGTGTAGGAAGCATAACGGCTTTGTAGAAAAAAAAGGATATAAAGGAAGATGCAAAAAAAAAAAAAAAACTGTGTGTGCTGCAGCAATGCAAAGTCCAGTTCCACAGTTATTGTAATAGTGAGGTGTGATGTGTTGTCGAAGGCAGCTAGTGGTGTCAATGTTGTTAATCTTTGGGAGACGAGTCCTGGTGATTTTCCCCGCGGCGAGCGAAGTAAAGGCGGTGATGTAAGAGCAGGGTGATATTTTGGACAGCACTGACGCTTCGTAAAGTCTGAGATAAAGCTGTAACTTCACGTTTTATGCCATGGGGACGTCTTCGGGGAAAAAAAAAAAAAAAAGGATTCTCCAGTGCTATTTTGTCAGAATAAAAAAGGAAGATAAAGCGGAAGAGGCAGCGTGACATCTTTATAATAGAAGATGATGTTATCGGGTACGGGGTTAAGGTTTAGGCGCGCTGCATCATGGGTGTTCAGGAGCACAAAACTACTCTGGTTTTGTAGAGAATGAGGTCTTCTTGTCCTTTAGATATTTCGTAGCTCGTCTTTATGTTCGTCAGAAACAGATGGCTGTTAATAAACCTCATATTTTACCATCATTCCCTCCTGACTCTTTTTTATTTTTTTTAAATTTTTTTTATGACCGACAGACTGATTTGTTTTTTTTGGTAGGTATTTATTTTATGAGACGTTATAGGAGTCTGCGGTAGACTAAGGATTATGAGATATGATATAATAAACAGGTGGAGGCGAGACAGATGGTAAGAAGTGCGTTTTAATACGCATCTTGAAAAACTCAGTGAACTCTTACAGTCTATATAGTCGAAAGAATTATGACAAGTGGGCAATCGGACGCTTAAAAAAAAAAAAGTCTGGAGACGATCAACCTAGTGTGGGTAGATGTGTAACCCATCTGATTCAGACAGTGAATTAAAGCAAACATATTGCAACATGAGAATGTCACATGTCTACTACTGACCATGTAAAGGGTCCCTAAGCTTGACTACCTCACGCTTCGCTTGACGGAGAGAGGTGGCTCTTTTCTAATCTTTCCAGGCTGAAATCAACACATCTCACACAACAGTGGGAGTAGTGCACGAAGTGGGCTTTCGCGTTTTTGCAGGCGATGCATATACATTTCACGCACGCTGCTTGCGAATGTGAAAGTTCAGCTGCCGAAACATGACTCAGAGAGGTGTGACTAACTCAGAACTCCCCCTCGCTGGCTCTTATGGGAGCTCGGATATTTCTATACCCCCTTCTTACTGTATAGTCTCGCTCTCGGTCTGCTAAAGCCTGCCGTGCATCACAAGTGTAAAAAAAACAGGCTTTGTGAAGTTTGGAGAAATATTCCAAACCACATGGATGACTTTAGATTCCTTTGCCTGAAAGGAATGCAGGTAGAGAGAGAGAGAGAGAGAGAGAGAGAGAGAGAGAGAGTGAGAGGAAACACTACAGTGTAATTTTGGTCCAACATGATTAGAACTACGATGTGCGTAACGAAGATTTAAACTAAAACTTCAGCCATGCATGGTCTGATGATCTATAAAGCTCATCGGAGCTGACCCCAGGTCTACGCAGGAAAAAACTGAGCAATTGCAGCGGTGACAGAACCATCAGTCAAAGCCAAACACCGAGCCGCGCAATACAAATTAGCCGGTTATGTTGGCGCGCTCACCCGTAGATGGTTAACGACAAACAAGCCGTTTGTCTAGCGCGGGATTGTCTTCCGGCTCGGTTTTCCTCCGTCACCCTTTCGTCTACCAGGGCGGCTCGCTAATTACTTTGTGTCTACTGAAGCAAATGGGTCCTTCAGAAACAAAAGGGTGCTATTAGGGAAAATCCTCAAACTAGCACGGCGGTCGAATATCATCCCTGATGTGTGCTGTGTAACTCACCTCTTTGGATTCCTTTGCCTCCAAGGAATGGAAGCTTGAGTGACACTATTCATGCGTTTATGGAGATGTGAATAAATATTTCACACACATGCCTAGGAAATGTATTCACCAGGCAAATGATTATAAAGTAAAAAAAAAAATTTTTTTAAAAGACTGTTTAATTCCTTTATTAGTGCTAATTACCCAGCGATAATCATACTACCTAATGGGGAACTTGTGCTTCAGTGCAAACGGGTTTGCCTTTAAACTCTCTGAGACAACCGTATAATGTTTTTTAACATAATATTTTATTTAACCAACAGAAATCCTGTAAAGCTGTTGTTTTCGTTATTTAGATTAAATATGACTAGATTAAAATATAATATAAAGTAATAATAATATAAAATATAAAGTTTATGTAGTAATATAGTGTGATATAACAAATAATTCTGATGCAAATGTGTTGGTTGGCGTTGGACTACGACACACACATTACACACGGCACATTTTGCACTTGCACACTTTTCTGCACATTATATTGCCCATAACTGGACACGGTTCTACACTACACTTAATTTCATTATATTCTATTATTTGATTATATATTTTTCATATTTCTATTTTTATTCTACCATTTCAATTTTAGATTTGTTAGTGCGTGTACATTATGTAAATTTAAAAGTCCTTTACATCTAAAGTTTATTTCCATATTTCTCTTATATTTCTAAATTGTAAATTCTCAAATTTCTCTTTTTACATTGAAACTTTCTTTTTGAAATCTTGGTCATGAGCAGTTGTGTAAGCATTTCACTTAGACTGTGTATAAAAATTTGAATTTGGTTGGAGTTGTGCGCCATGATGATGATGATGATGATGATGGTCACTTCCTCACTCACTTTGGACTCAGAATGCAGTGCAGCTACAATATATGTCTGTTAAAGCAGGCTAGTAAGCCATCCATGAGGTGACCATTACTGTATGATGACATCGATGATGATGATGATGATGATGATGATGAAATCAGGATGAAATGTGATGTTTGGAAAGCTACGAGCTGTGAATGCACATACTGTATAAAGATCTGAGAGAGCAGGACAGACTATTCAGCTAAAGCTCTGGTGTATCGTTGTAGAAGCAAAAGCTACAGTAATTCTCACTGGGATCACCATGACCGCTGTGATTTGGTAATGTTAGGAACTGTTAACCAATGTAGCCTTAAAAAAAAAAAAAAAGATTAGAAAAAAATAGCAGCGACACCTCATTACAGCGATTAGACAAGGATCAAAGATTTGATTAAAATAGTAATCCAGTCTCTTGTGCAATAAACAATGCGACAGAGTGACAAATTGCTCTTAGTATCGTTTCACATGTTTTCTGCATGACAAAACTTTAACCCAGACCAGTTAAAGCCTCCGGGGAGCGGCTGCTCCGAGCCAAGGAGGTCGCGAACCTCTTCCCATGTGACGAGTGCAAGACGATTACACACAACTTTTATCTCTGGGTTTCTCAAGCTGCTCGATTTCACCAAGCAGAAGCTTTCAAGCTTTCTGTGTAAATGTGACTGGACTACTCTGTTGCATTACATGGACATTACATGGGTTCCCTGGATGACACGCATCCCTGGGAACGCTTTATCGTCTGCGGCTGACTGCAGTGCGAGACGCGATCGCTTCTACTGTGCTAAAACCTGGGCTTTGTGCATCATGGCACGAAGAAAAAAAAAGCAGAAGACCTTAGACATTTCACGACTGATGCACCGGCTAGTGCTCGGACGTGATGGATAACGAGGTTGGAAGGTTCATTTAAAGAACATCAGAGCATTATTATACACATTTGAACCAGAGAGAGATCTGTGTTTTAAAGCCGAGCAGGCAGAACAAGTCCCACATAGCTTGATTCAAAGCCCATTTCCCTGAAAGCCTTTGGTTTCTCATGAACGCCGAGCCCGCCTGGAGCTTAGCGAACAAAGCGGCAGGTTTTTTTTTTTTTTTGCGGAATGTGAGATTAATGAGGAACAAGAGGAAAAAGCTTGAGCCTTTGATCGTAATGAAGAAGGTACACATCACTTCCAGAAGCCTGGATACACACTGATTCGGTGAATCATACACACAGTTTAAAGAGAGACACTCTTGTGTGATCCCTGCTATGGGATACTTTTAAAAGGCACTCTGATAAAAATGTCGCACTTGTATCCTGACGGTTTGAGATCTGGTTTAATGAACACAGGAATAGGAACAAAACAAATATATGTAAATAATAAAGTGGAAGCTCGTCTGTGGCTTGATGCCAGCCCCTACTGCCTGAGGGTGAGCGCTTGGCATTATTAGTGTGTTGCCAAATTCAGCACAGGTCTCACCTTCATCTGAGCAAAGGGCATGTCGTAGCTGCCGACGTACAGCAGACCCACCGTCTGAGGGATCAACCTGCACAGACAGAGACACACACAGAGTTAGCACAATGTTCAATTGGAATTATTTCAATTCAGTTCAATTAACGTATGATGCTTCCGAAGCCACTGAATAGTAAATCATGTTAAATGATCGTGATCTCAATAAGGACTGAAATAATCATGATTATGATTTTTGCCATAATCAAGCAGCCCATAACAGGAACATAACAGGAATCTGACTGAATTAAGGACTTCTAACTCAATGTTTTTCTTGATTTACTCTCAGATAGTCCGTCAAGTTAGATAGATAGATAGAGAAAGTCAAGTTACAAAAATGGATTAATAGATAGATAGATAGATAAAATAGATAGATAGATAGATAGTCAAGTTACATGGATGGAAAGATAGACAGATACGGTCTTATGCAAAAGTTTAGGCACCCCTTGATAAATAACAGATTTTGGTGTTTGTTTGTTTTTTTTATTGAAAAGACGTTAACACAGTCTCTTATGGGAATAGAGAAAATGTACAATATTTTCAGCAAACATTGACGCATAGTTACTTCTTATACCATAAATTAAACAAAGATAAAAAATAAAAACATTATTGTGGCACTGTACAAAAGTTTGGGCACCCTACATAATCAGTACTTAGTAACACCTCCTCTGGCAGATATCACAGCTTGCAAACGCTTTTTATAGCCAGCTAAAAGTCTCCTATTCTTCCTTGCAAAAGTCTTCTAGTTCTGTAATATTCTTTGGTCATCCTGCATGCACAGCTCTTTTATGATCTACCCACAAATCTTTAATGATGTTTAAATCAGGGGACTGTGATGGCCGTTCCAAAACCTTGTGTCTCTTGAGGTCTCAAGTCCACAGCACTTGTTTTCAAAACGCATCAGGCTTCTGTAGATGTTCTGTTTCATACTTCTGACGTTGGATTTTATGATGGGGACGCAGGTACAGTAAGGTTTTCTTCTGCTGACTCTTCCATGAAGGTCTTGTAAAGGGGTGCACCACCACGCCTGAGTCTGCTAAATCTTCCGGCAGGTTTTTTGCAGTCAAATGGGGGTTTTGATTTGTCTTTCTGACCAGCATACAAGCAGTTCTCAGCAGCAAACTGTGTCCATCTGTGAGCTTGTACAGTATGTGGAAGCAGATACATTTTCATTTGAATTAGTGGTAGTCAGGAATTTTAGAGGTGTGTTCCAAATTTTGACTGGTACTTCTCATGAGCGACCATTTCCAGTCAGGACAATAATCCCCCGTGTTAAAGGAACGCAATAAAAACAGCTCTCTAGACTGACTTCGTTTAAATCAACACACACAACCCTTTCCAGTCCATTACACTCGGAATGTCAGGACATGCTTCCGGAGCGCGTCTGGAGGTTTGGTTGATCGCAGCGAGACCCAACAGAGGCAATGAAAGGCTTTGGGGATCATCTGACAGCCTAAATACAGAGAAAGCTCCCAGCTGGAGGCAGCTAGAACAATTCTGCGCTTGGAGAATTACTGGCTGAGGTTAAGGTTAGGATTTCAATCAGAGAGAGCGAGAGAGACTCTGGTCAGCCCAAAAACAAATGGAGAGAGAGTGGGGGAAAAAAACAAAGCACACCAACAAAGGTTCAAGCCCACGGCTGACTCAGCCATGTTATGAGACAACAGCAGGTTAGAACTAAGGGTGCTTAAATTGACTGCGCTTAAAAAGGCTATCCGTGTGATATCTAGAAACGCCTTCGGAGATGTTTGAACAGGAAAACCTGGCCACCTCGAAACATGAAAGGCCACCAACAAGTGGAGAGGGGAAAAAAAACCCCTGCATAATATTTCCAGATCCTCGGGATGCGTCTGAAGCAGATAACATTCGTCATGTCCGTGCCAACAGAGCTGTATTGACATAACGCTCTAAATATAACCCATCCAAGATGACTGTGGCCTTGAGGAACGTTGAAGCTGTGCTTTATTCTCCAGGTTCAGATTCAACTGCAAGACTGAGACAGCCATTTAATTCTTTTTTTCATATGAGATTCGCTGTGTATGGTCATTACTTCCTGTTCTGGTTCTGACACTTCCAAGATTCTTGGTCCTCATCCCTCAGATATTTCACCGCAAGTCGTTTCTTATCTCACCTCTGTGCTGTTAGTGTTTAGTGATTTTAATCCATAGATACAGTAGATGAACAGATAGATTATTTGATGTATCCACAATAAACACGCTCCAACACCGCACGTCAATCCCACACCCATATTTTCCAACTATTAGCCAATGGAAACCATCTTTAAAAAATTAAAAACTCTCTGGCTAACCCCCAGTGGATGGGTATCTCAGCTGCATTATGCCTGCATGAAGCATCAGCACTTTCTCTTACTTACTGTCTTTTAGTATTGCAGACAAATAAATATGTAATGACTAATAAGTCCCTCATCTATTATAGATCGCATTACACAAGCTGGTCAATAGCGAGGCTTCAGGATCTACAACCTGGCCTGACCCTGAGCTAACTAGAATATTTATTTCTACTGTAACTGTTGAATTAAATTTGTTTTCGAGTAATATTCTTTCCAATTAGATTTAATTGTTTAACGTTGTGTGACAGATGTCATGGCTTTTGCCATTGTATTATTATTTTTTATTACTTGACTTGTCAGATGCAAAACAAAGCCCTGCTTATTATTATTATTGTTGTTTTTTTAATCCATGACGATCGCCACAACAGACGAAACGGTTTTAAAGCTGAATAATCTGCATGGGAAGTCACAGAAAACTGCGCGAGGACGAAGCATGTAAAGATCTAAATGACATTTTGGTAACCTTTAAAAAGTGACAGGTGCTGCACAAATTAAACAGAGATTTAATCCCTGTTCAAGCTCTGCTTTATTTGGAACTGAATGTCCGATGTAAACTTTTACAATTGTTTAAACTTAAACGCTGATTGAGAAGGTCTAAGTTTCTGTTAGAAACTAATTAAACCATCCGGCACACTTGCCTACTACAGCCAGTGTTCCCCGTGCATATTAATGATCTCGCATGTAAGTTGAAACAGAACCTTTTGTTTAATTAAATTGTGCTGAAGTTAAGAAACGAGGCGCTTTAAATATTACTCACTGGAAAGATCTGCTCCGTGAGGTCACATGCCTCATACTGTATGAGTTGTACAGGTCCGATTTAATTGGCTCTCAATTTCAATAGCGGTCAAAAGCCCTTTGATTCTTCAGCCCCTTAAAGCAGGCAGAAAAAAATATCTCATCTCTCAAGTGGACCAAAACAGCATAAACTGTTGAGCCGTGTCTCACTATCGAACAACAAGTTCAAGGCCAGAAGCATTAGTATTCCAGTGACTGGTTAACACTCCATGTACAATTTCCCATCTGTCCTCATCTCTCACATTGTCAGAGTTTTCTGCCACAGCACACCCAGGGCAGATGTGTTCAACACTCCATTTCAGATGAAAAAGCAAATGCAAATTTTTCAATTCAATTTACTGCTTTATTACTGGAGAAGGTAGAAATTGTCCCAGACAGGAATGGAAATGCTTGAGCTCAGGAGATAACGGTGTATGGCATTGCTCAAGGGCCAAACGGTGACAGCTCTGAGGTTGTGAAATTAATCCAACCAAGAAACCAACCAATTAATTACCCTAACTAATCTAAGCCTAACTAATCAACCAACCACAAGCACCCAGTAAATTTACCACGCAGCCAACCAATTAACCAACCAGCCAACCAACCAGTTGATTAACCAACCACTTAATCAATAAAGCAGCCAAACAACCAAAAAAAACAACACACCAACCAACCACATCAAACAATTAACCAACCAATTAATCAACCAACCAATTAACAGAGTAGCCAAACAAACAAACAAACAAAAACCTAACCAACCAAACAAATATCATCCAACCACGCAGCCAGCATATTAACCAACCAACCAGACATCCAATTTACCAACCAACAAATTCACCAACCAACAAATTAACTAACCATCCAATTAACCAAAAAAAAAAAAAAAAAAATCAACAAACCAACCACTACCCCATAGCATTGATCTCTTGAAACTAATTGTGCATCAGGCAATTGGATAAAGTCAAAGTGTGCAATGACTCAAAGAAAACACTTTGCCTATTCAATTTTAATGTATTACACCTTCTCATCTCTTTGGGATTTTGTTTTTAGAACCCTCTCCATTTCTTGAAAGCTCTCTGAGCCTCAGATTTTAATCCCGTACTTAAAACCTCCATGCTAAAGCGTGACAAAAACAGCCGAAGCTACACAAATCATTCTGCCACACTGAAACAACAGGAAGCCAAAATATATTCATTAGTTTGTTGTGTTGGCTTTGCTTTGTACAGCGAGAGAAGCTTGAGGCGATACACGGCCTGGCGGGACGGCACTGGATTCAAACCTGCTTTAGGTATTCAGAACCATGCAGCACGGGGACTGCTGCTATTCACAGTCCAGGCCTGAAAAGCCAGTGATAAAGGGGAAAAAAAAAAAAACAAAAGCAGTCGGACATCTAGCGGCCATTTCCCTTGGACGCTCTTTGAGTTGCGTAGTATTGCGTAAGCTTAAGGCAGACATCAAAAAAGGGGGAAAAAAAACAAAATCCGAAAGAGATTTGATTAACCAAGAGTACCTCAACCTGTGGGTAAATAAGCATAATGTAGCAAACTCTATATGGCTTTAAAGGACTGAAGCCATCTTATTAGATGGATCTGGTTAAAATACTTAAAGGTCAGTGAGTAAATATATAAACAATGTGTTCTCACTCTCATTTTCGTCTTTTAAGAGTCGATCCATACAAGCTAAGCTCGAGTTCCTTTTCCTCAGGCTTTTTGTCTTTGTCGTTGCTTTTTTTCCTGTGAACCCCCTTGAAATTAATGAGAGGAAGGTGTAGGGTATGAGAGCTTCTTAAAAGGATGAGACAGAGTAGGAGGAAGCGAAGGATAACGTGGGTGGAAGCGACAAGTGCTTTACACATTTCTCTGCTGCTTGGCAGGGGCACAAACGGAGCCGTAACCTCGGAGCCTAACATCCCTCTTCATCATAAGAGCTTCGAGAGAATCGACACACTGGCTAGGCTTTCGGGTTCTGTTTAACATTTCAGAGAGACATCATCTTCAGTCTTGAGTCGCAAAATCGCAGAAGGGGTTCCCTTGTCTACGATTTTATTTTGTAAACCTGCTTTGTGGATTTTTGCTATTGATGTTTAACTGATAAGCATGGAGAAGACGGGTACTAATTCATACCCATTCATATACACACATATGAGGGTGGGTCAAAAATTATCCGCACTCTGGCTGTCAATTTATTTTTATCAACTTTTAGATAAAACAAATACATAATTGTTCCACATAATCCTGATTTTCCATACACTTTGTCCATCTTTTAACAAGCTTTCATATTCCTTCATTCCTTCAAATATTTTAGGCCGAGCTGTGAGCCACGAAAGCACTGCTGTCTTCATCAGTTCTTCATCAGAAGTTGATCTTTGTCCTCGCAGGGCTGCTTTCAGGGGACCAAACAGGTGAGAGTCTGATGGAGCGAGATCAGGATTATAGGGAGGATGCTTTAAATACCTAAAAATTAAGTTTTTGCAGAGTGTCGACCGTGTGTGCAGAAGTGTGTGGACGTGCATCATCATGCAAGATCACAACGCCCTTGGATACTGCA
Source organism: Leiocassis micropogon (assembly GCA_028565275.1). Taxonomy (NCBI): domain Eukaryota; kingdom Metazoa; phylum Chordata; class Actinopteri; order Siluriformes; family Bagridae; genus Leiocassis; species Leiocassis micropogon. Next base: position 4,455,139 of record JAOVVA010000026.1, read on the forward strand.
TTTAACCCCAAGTTTAGTTATCAGCTCTTCAATAAGCGTCTCACTGTAACGAGCTCTGTTGATTGTTCAACCTTTTTCCTGATAATGTTCCAATACTGGATCTTGAGAATCCCAGAAAACTGTAAGCGTTGATGTTGATGAATTTTCCAGCTGATGGTTGAAATTTTGAACTTTTTCTCGGTCGGTGGTTGAGGATGTTTCCGTTCCATACTCTGCTGTTTACTCTCAGGCTCGTAGTGATGAATCCACGTCTTATCAACCAGTAATGATTCTCTTTAAGAAACTTTCACCTTCCTTAAGAGTTTCACCTTCCTTGTTTGAGGAAATCCTAACCCTTCTGTTTATGCTCTTCCATGAGTTGTCTCATCACCAGGTACAGCCTCAGACCATGAAAAAAATAATCACTGCACGCTGCTCTTCTTCTGTACAAATCAAATTGGGTCATCCAGTTTTGCTCGCACCGCACTTACAAATGAACTGAACTGATGTAACATGTTCATACCTGCACCGCAGTGACCTTAAATGGAAAGCTCCGATGAGACGGTGCGGCCACTCGTGTATATATCAAATTTCACGGCTCAGGATTCGCAGGATTGTCCTTAGTCTTTATAAGAAACTATGAACAGTGCCTTAAATGCCAGATAGGGCCAGTGAAAAGAAACAAAGCTTTATTAGGAAGACCTATCAAACTTTGGTCTTGATAAACACCTCCTGACAAGAAGTATCTTATTAAAGTAAAAGGAAAAAAAAAGAAGAAAGTAAACATGTAGGACAGAATAAAACGTATTACATTACAGAGTGAACAGTGGATGATGACACGATGGGTGTGAGAGTGTGTTGATCATGCTGACTCACCCTTCTCCTCCGACTTTGGAGATCTTCAGCCGGAAGTCTACGGAATTGTGACTGGGGGGTTTCCACTTTAGGATTTCATCGCAGCGCCCCGGCTTATATTTCTATTCGGGGGAAAATAAACAAAGAAACAAAATACGTTTGCATTTTTTTTTTTTTACCTGAAAGTAACCTTTCATTACTTTATTAAACCACAAACCAGCCGATGAGGACACAGAGACAGATCTTCCCTTGTCCTATTCATAGGATGGAGGAAATCAGAGATGATGATGCCGAATAAACCATGCCACGATGAATGTGCAGAAGAACTGTAATTTTATTTGTTTGTTTGGTTTTTTTTTAAATCACCCCTCTTACTTTTAAACTGTCTGAAAATAAGATGAGAATTGCTCTGGGAATGAGTAGAGAGAAGAGAGGAAGAAATGGATGGTGTGGGAGGACGAGAAGATTTCCCATTTGTTTAGGAGTGACTTGCAGGGCTCTTCATCACATGAGCTCTGAGCGCAAGCTAAACACGCGTCTGTTTGGTGCATTAACACCTACGAGGATCATCTGCTGAAGTGCAGTCCCAAGTTCCCAAAACACAAATCCAGCTGGGTATGGACGCCAAATTCTGAGTTAAAAATAATTATAATAATAACAGTAAAAATAAATAAATAAATAAATCTAAGCAACACTGGTTAACACATTTACAACATGCTCTTATAATCTTCCTGCACATCCCAAAAGGAGGAGGCGATAATGCTGCTTTCAAAACCCATCGACTCAGGTGCTCCACCTAAAAAAAAAGGGTATCTCCAGATTCAAAGCACGGCATGAATCGATATCTTATAATTCCTGTGAGCTACGCTATGTTTTTCTCATATCTGCGAGTCCTCTGTTTCACATAATATTGAAGTTGTTTTTCGCAAAAAAAAAAAAAATAAATAAATAAAAAAAACTGACATTTGGCCCAACTTGCACACCTGGAAGGATTTCGGCGGTACGCGCAAAGCGCCTCTCAGGGCCTGATGCGTGTAACTTAGCAACCACAGAGGCGCTGATTGCTCTTAAAGGGGCCGTTACGTTTTTTTTTTGTTTCTTTTCCTTCTTGCTGGTTTGCTGGAGAGTGGGCGAGACTCACGATTTCCAATAAACCTGTTCGAACGTGGTTCAGGCAACTGGCAGAAGTGAGAATTTAATGCGTTCTGTTTGGCTTATGTGAAAAAAGTTCATTATGAAAGAGTAGTTTTGAGTCATATCCCATTTTAAATCAAGAAACACGGGTGTGAAAACACTTTGTAGCTAATTAACAGTGTTGATAGATTTACTAAGCCAAAATATGTTTAATGATTAAGTCTTGGCACTGGCATTTAAATAAAATAAAAAAAGAGCATCAAAACATTTTCTTTATTACGATTATAATTAATATTTACATAATATGTGAAAAATCCAGAGCATAGAAATCCACACTATTACAAGCCTGAATCTCAATTAGAATATTTACATTCTTCACAAAATGTAACTGTAGAGATACTCTTCTGGGATGCTTTTCTTCTCACCGCGGTTGTAACGAGTGTTTATTCCGAGTGTTTACTCTCAGCTCATAAAATTGAAGTTGTTTGGCCATTCACCTTTTCGCTCTCTCTCTACAACAACTAGGTGTTTCCGCCCTCAGACCTGCTTCTCACTGGATGTTTTTTTGCATCCCTTTTCAGTGACTTATAGCATGTACTGTAAAAAGCAGAAAATCCACTTTACTGAGCGTTTCTGCTATGTGAGATGCGAGCCCACACGTTCTGTATGGCGGGTGTTCACAACACTACTATACACTTCACTGCTGTGAATTCTAGATAGTGTGAAAACACTGAGTAGTAGTGTACCATGGGCTGCTTCAATATTGTTTTTCATGAGTTTGCGTGGGCTGAATGAAAAGAGGCGATGGGCTCCGTTTGGTCTGTTGGACTTACTCCATAGCTGGCACATCATGAAATACCAAGAGCCATCACTTTTGCTTTTTGTGACACCCCCAGCCTTGAGGAAGGAACAGAAACCTCAATGTATGCCCTTACAGCGAATTACAAAGTTTAAATCGGGAGCTAGTGAAATACCACCTGATGAAACTTTACCCTGCATAACACTAAGCAAAGGTAAACCCAATCCCCCCCTTCTGTGGTTTAGGGCAAATCAGAAACTCAGCCTTCAACATTAATCTAATTGCTTATCCATTTTCTGGCCTGTTCGATATCTGCCTGACAGCATGTCTTCACTAAAGGACCGTTTCCTCTAGCTGTTTTGTTGCAGGCATCCTCAGGGACGCCTCAAATCCTGTTCCAGACCCTCAACACAGGAAGGGAGCCATCGACCCACACCCAGCCGTGACAGTGCCACACAGGATCTCTAAATAAAGAGACGACCTGGTGCTGAAGTACAGCAAAAGAGTAACTGCTGACAGGAATGAAGACCTCTGGATCTGTGGAAAGTGCAGGCATAGTTCTGCAGTCTGGACTCACCAACGAACAAAAAAATTATAATTTTTACCAGTGCCTTTAGCAAGGGAAAAAAAAAAAACCCAAACCTCACCTTATCGTAATGAGGTGAGGGTGTTAGCGTGAAGGACGAGCTGTGCGGTTATAAGGATTTATGGAAAGAGCTCAAAGCTTCTTTTTCCTCCAGAATTACAGTAGCTCTGAGGCAGCGCGAGTTAGAGCGAAGAGAGAGAGAGAGAGAGAGAGAGAGAGAGAGAGATAGACTTGCAAAAAGGCAGATAGGGACGAACGAGCAATAGAG
>JAOVVA010000026.1:4464025-4475569 GCA_028565275.1 Leiocassis micropogon
ATTAGGTCCAAAGTTAACGCAGCCAGAAGGTTTTAGAGCACTTCACACTTCTGTTTGCTGACGAGCTTTACGGAGATGCCGATTAGGGACCTGGCAGATGCCCGCAGTGCCAAAACTACCACTAACTGGTTTGTTGAGCATAATATTACTGTGCTTGACTGGCCAGCACCTCAACCTCAAACGCATTATAAACTGACTGTTTATATTAGAAATTTCACACAAAATTAAAATGGGAAATGAATGCAAATGTAAGGATGATAAAACTGCTGCTTTGCTCAGTTATCTGGGAAATGACGGGGATTATTGCATTTCTTAAAACATGAACAGAATTCATCAAGAGGTTAGCAAAGGCAGCAAGCAGCATGAGTCTGTGTTGGGAAAGTGTGAACAGTAGATTATGACTGATAAGTACAGCAAGCAACAGAAGATAAACTATTTAATTTATCTTCATACATCAACGTTTAATTAAAAATTCATCTATTAGATTTAAAGTAGTGGAACATCCACAACTTTCCACAGTGTATTAAGTTAAGGTAAAAAAAGTCTGCTTTTTGTTTGCATGTTCAACATTGTCGATTGGGTTCTATACACACACACAAAGAAGACATGCTGATGCCTCACTACGAGAACATTTAAAATATTACTACTACTACTATCGTGACTGAATTACATTACTACAGTATAAACGCGTCTCCACTGTCTATGTTTGAATAATATTGACCTGCTCTTCAAAATAAGATTTAGTGTGTGCGATGATGCTTATCAACTCTAGTTTGTTTCTATCGATCTCACGGCTGCAGACACTACATTTCTGATGGACATTTAAATAGTCCAATATCCACTGCGACTGATGTTCATCGGTATATACAAAGTCTCTCCGTGGTTCTTGATAATACTGTCAATCATGTGTCAAGCTTATAGTTTTGCTCATCTGCTAATCAGACTGCTCTGGTCTGGCTCAAGCTCTCAGAAGATTTAGAAGTGAACGCCAAGTAAACACATGAATAAATATTCAGAACCCAGGAAGTTTTATATAGAAGTATTTCGTCATTGCAGGGGAATGCATGAGTATCTTTATCTAACCGCTACAGATCAACCTGTCAACCTAATGCATCGTCTCCGCACTTATGTCCAGTCAGGATGATTTAAGAAAAACTCACTAATTTCGTCATATTTTGCGCCCAGAGAGTCGGATCTACTTGTATTTTTAAATTAGTCTTGAGGAAGTTTTTGGCTCAGTCCAGTCCCTATACCTGAGCAGTTTCAGAGGATCATTTTTGTTTGTTAAGCCACACAGTGATCTATGAATCATTCAAGTATAAAAAGCATCTAACTTAAGGCGAGAAACAGGTGCAGATGATGACAGATGATCAGGTATACTGATGATGCTGAATGCTGAGTGGTTGGAACAGACGTGAGGGGAAATGAGGCTGCTGCTGAGGTTGTTACAGAAACAGCCCAGATTTTAAATTATATTTTTTAGGCACAGCCTGTTACAGTAAAGCATTTCCTACTATTTAATTTTATTTAAGCTACAGTACATCATTTAATTTAATTTCATTTAATCTGAAGAAATGAGGGCTGGAGTAATGAGACTTCTGGACAGTACTTCAATTCTATATATATATATATTATTATTATTATTATTTTTTAAATCAGCATGGAATATTTTAGACTCTATATACTCTATGTTAATACTCTTCAATGAAACTAAAATTTGGATTGAAGATAAAATTCATAGAACATGCCTTTATAGATTTAAAGAAATTCATCATATTTTACACAGACACATCACTCATCTATATACAGCACTGTGTAAAAGTCTATACAAAAACAATGAACTGAAAAGCTTAAATTATCATTTAAAGCATAATTGTTACCAAAGTCACAAAGTCTGAGACACACACAAAACAAAAAAAAGAAAAAGAAAATCAAGCCAAGGTTGAGATTTTAAATAGATAACAGAGAAACATCTCCCTGGGGGAATGTATCATGATTCTTTTTTGTGGCAATTCATGCATTGCTAATGTTTTTTTTAAGCATTTGAAGTGGTAATAATGTATTTAATGTATAAAATTTCCATTTCCCCTCTAAAAGTTTGTTTAGAATTGTAACAAAAAACTTTAGTTTAAAATCAAATCGGGATATTTATAAAATCTCGATATAAACGCTGCACCTAGGAATCATGATAATATCTTATCGGCTGGTCCCTCGTGCCCTAGTGATTCGCGCAAAAAAAAAAAAAGGTTACTGGGTTTTGTCTGTTTAAATCATTAACACGTATAATTTGATAACCAATTTCAAAATCTGACTTTTGCAAACAGCAGCAATGGTAATGATGAGGAAAGGAGGGAGAGAAGAGGAGGAGAAAGGAACAGGAAGTTCAGACGAGAGCTTCATCCCACACCTAGCGAATCCCTTGTGAACTCTCGTTCTTCCTGGACTCTTTGATAGCTGACAACATTATCTCAAGTGAGACACAAAACATCTCAGTTCAACCACGCCGGCCTTTCCGCTTCCCCTCCCCTCCCCTGAGGAAGAGTCTGTCTGTAAACGCAGCAAGCTTACTCCGACACCTGCTCACTTCTTTAAGCCACAGTTTCCAGAAGCAGAAGGATCGTCTGCTCTTTTGATGTTATGTACTGTGATGAAACATGATAAAGCTCTAATAAGACACACTTGGCAAAAGAGAAACAGAAGCGCCTGGTACAGATAATGATGATATACAAGGCCACAATTAGACAGTCATTAAAATATTTATTGCTTTAAAGCATGTATGGAGCTGTGGAGTAAAAGAAAGAAAAAAAAGTGAAAGACCTAATCCCCAACAATGCTTTATCGCTTAAAGAAAAAACTGGCAACCACAAAGGTTTGAAGTCCATGGAGCTAGATTTAAAAAACTGATTTCCTGGAGCAATCTTTAATGGAATTTTTATAATTTGTTAAGATGGCCATCATAAAATGACTCTTTTTAAACATTGTACCCCTCTACAGGAAGTCATACAGTATCTAACCAGTACAGGTAGTCCCTGACTTGCTAACATTCGAGTTACAAATTTCCACAGATATGAACGGACCCCGGTTCTACGAACAATCACAGATGCGAACAAATCACGGATGTTGCTCATGTGTATTGTACAAACAATAGACAATACAGTGCACCATATACTAATATTTACAATTATATACAATATTTTCAGTGTATAAGTGAATGCATAAAATGTCTCAAGTCTGGTATATTGTATGTGTGCGTGTTGGGGTGTGGGGGGGTATGCGGGAGAAATGAGTCGGCTTCACCGGTTTCAATGAATCAGTCCGAGAGCACGATGATGAAAAATGGCTGCCCTGTAAAGCTGTCCTGATGGAGACCCAATACAATCCAATGAGAGACTAATACAGAGAAAAACAGCTCTGAGACAAAATAGTGCCCAGGATTCCCTCACGATTTAAAGTCGCAGAGACAATACTGTTACATTTGACACGTGAGATTCATTTCCTTAGGCGTGGTTACAGTGTGGGGAAAAGGGACATACTTTACATTGTATATTCGTGTAAAAAGCGTATAAGATTCACTTTGTTGGACTTAAGAACAAATCCGACTTACGAACATGCTCCCGGAACGGAACTCACTCACTAGCTGTAAAATATACCCTGGAGAGCAATTCTCACATACGTTATCTTAGTGTTACAGAAAGACTACAGTAACTTAAAAAAGCACTTTTTACAACAGTGGTAAGCAGAAAAGCACTTTCGATCATTTAGCATTGCAAAGCTTGATGCTGAAAGAACTGGAGATCCAACAGAACGAGACAAGAAAAGAAATCTAAGGCAAGAGGAAACTACGGCACGGGTAGGGTCAGAATTTGGCATCAACAGAATCAATACATGGGCAGAACCATCATGCCTTGTGTAAACAGTTCGAAGCTGTTGGTAATGCAATTATAGGGGAATATTTTTTTGGGAAATGTTGTGCACCTTCACACCAACTGAGCATCAGACTTCTCACCAGTCTGAGTATTGCTGATGCAATTTGTCCACTTTATAATGTCTGCTTCTAGCAACAGAACTCGACAGTCATCAGCACGCACGACAATCTCAATCGTATGTTGACAATACCTTGTGGAATATATGCTAGCCGTATTAGTACGGTTTTCCTTACCACACAAGAAGAACGGCTTTGTGGAATGATTGTAGAGGGATTACGTCTGTGGCCATTTGCCCAGGTTTTGAACTGCTACCTAGTCTTCAGTGCGTGAACTCTGTGTGCCTGGTTAAAGCCCTACTGCAGAATTAAGGATTCAGGGATAAGGAGCTCCTCAAAGGCAACCAAGGATACCAAAGCTATAGAGCTATGAGTGCTGACAGAAAAAGGAGAAGAATAGATGAGCAGGGAGAAAAAAAAAGTGAAATTGAGGGATTTCTAAGCTTGGAGGAGACTTTGGAGAGGATGTGGTGTTGTATGCCTGTGCAGCTTGTGAAGTACAGGTGCAATATGCATCAGCCTAACACAGAGCCATCACAGGAGAGATGGAAGATGTCATACGCAGCCACGGGATATGAGTCATAAAACAAGATTCGTACACCCACAGGTGCACACAATCCATCCCAAAACAGCCCTGGGCCCATTAATGGCTTGATGCTTCAAGCAGGCACACAGATTGGGAGAGGGAGAGAGAGAGAAAGAGAGAGAGAGAGAGAGCAGATATTACCATGTGATGGTAAACTTAGCCCATGATTTAAACATGATTCATGGGACCTGATGGTGTGGACGTCATTTATAGCATGAGACTAAGAGGAACATAAACACTTTTCTGAAGCCATGATTTCTTCCCACGATGCATGTTAAAGGGGGGGGGGTTAAGTGCAGAGATTCCATTTTTTTGGTACATTAGCCCTGGAATGTACCACACACGAAAAAGCAGGAGGGGTAAAACTCTGTGAGTATCTTCAATCAAACCTGTGTAATGATATGTACTTCGGTTGGCTCGTTTCCTTCCTCGTTTTTTCAAACGTCGTCTGAAAACTCAAAGAAGTGTTAAAGTGTGTCATCTGCAAAACTGCGATTTTAACTGGAGCAGAATGTCGAGTGAATCACAACGTGCTCAGAACACGGTGATGAGCTCATCGAGCTCGGATCCAAGAAGCCCAGCTCTGTCCTTTTGCGGAAATTGATGCCAAATCATCCACAGATACAGCCCTTGTCTCTGTTCATTCAGCCAGTTTAAAAAAAAAAAAAAAGGTCTCGGGGTGCGGCCTGATCGCACGGACCTCGACGAGACGGCGTTTAATCTACAGCCTCGAGCAGACATGAGCGCTGTACTAAGATCTGCCTTGATGCACATTCTTGGCACGTTCTTGGTTCACCAGCTGCATGCTACCATGTGGGAGGTTTCCACACATGCTTAGCACTTTTTATTAGTTTTAACCAACTTTATTTGTATGAAAGTCAAAGTTGCAATCGTGAAAATAAATAGGTACATGCATTTCAACAATATTATTTTATCGGTTTATCAGGATCAGTTTCTGTATTGAGCGAGGCGGGTGCTGAAACACAGATATCTATCTATGAAACTATTACACGTACACGAACAAAGACACACACTCACTGGACGACAGATAGGCAGCACCATTTGTCCGTAATTATCCTGCGTCTCTTCTGAATAGCAAGCTATTCAGGGGAGTTTTCTACATCTTTTCATTTCTACATCTTGGTACAGTTTGATACTTGTGTTGATACGTTTCCATCCCCCCATATACATATACTGTACAGGTAGTCCCAGACTTACGAACATAGTAAAGAAAAAAGAATTAAAGAAGTAAAAAAAAAATTCTGCAGATGCAAACGGACCAGGGTTCTACTTATAAACAATAGACACTGCAGTGCTCCAAAATGTCCAGATACCAATATTTCCAATTCTATTGTATGTGTGTACGTGTGGGGGAGCGAATCAGTCTGGAAGCTCAATAATGGATAATGGCTGACCTGTAAAGCTGTCCTGATGGTCAATAATCACAATTTCAAAAATCCTCAACAAAACAGAGTTCACAGTCCAATACAGTGGAAAACAGCGTTGAGACAAAATGGCGTCCGCAATTCCTCTTGTGATTTAAAGGTGCAGAGACAACACCATTACATTTGTGTGAGCTTCATTACAGTTTTTTGCCCACATGATGGCAGTGTGCGGAAAGGGGACAGAGATTTAGTCAAGTGGATTGGTCTGCTTTACATTGTATATTCGTGCCAAAGGTGTACAAGACTCACTTAGTCTGGCTTAAGAACAAATCGGACTTACAAACACGCTCCCTGAACGAAACGCGTTCTCAAGTCAGGGACTACCTGTATTTTCAATTCAATTCAATTCAATTTTATTTGTATAGCGCTTTTAACAATTGGCATTGTATTGGGGGGTGTTTCTCCATATTTTTCCTTAGAATAGTCATCTGCCAATTCCCATCAACCAGGAAGAGTGAGCAGTGGTGGCTCACATGGTTAAGTCTCTGGCTTACTGATCGGAAAGTCAGGATTCAAGTCCCTGCACAGCCAAAGCTGACCCTGTTGCTCTCTTGAGCAAGGCTTTTAACCCTATCCGCTCCAGGGATGCTGTATCCTGGCTGACTCACCGCTCTGACCACAGTTGTGGTTTCAAACCCATGAGACACGTGCTTCCTTCTTGGACATAAGCTTCAATCCATTCTGCTGCATTTCTTCAAACTGCTGCTCTTGCTGCATCACAGGGCAGTATAACACCCTAACATCTAAGTAAAGAGCTTCGCCTTCTTCCTTATACATAAGATCACAGATGAGTATGATTGACAAGACAAGAAAGTGTACCACCCCCTCACTGAATAGTGTTGCATCATCAGGATTCAAACTCACAACCTATCCATCCATAATAAAGCAAAAGCTTTTCTGTCACACCATTTGGGAGCAGAATAAAAGGTTTTTACATGGATATTTTAGGCCCCTTCTGCAAAGGTTTGGTTTAGTTATAAGTCCAGTGTCAAGCCAAAGCAAAGCAAAACAAAAAAAAGTGTCAATTTTGCTCTGATACAGATGAATAGGTCTGAAAGCGTTCTGAGATTATTAAAAACATAAATCAGGTGTTTCCAGACTCCATAATGCTACTCTATTACACTGGACTGTCTACTACTCCAGGAGTATTTGCTGTCAAACTACCTAACCCCAGATGTTATAGGAGATGTGCACGACTGAGTACATAATCACAAATCAGTTGCAATACATACTTGGGCACCACTGGCTCTGACCTGCCTCACTCCTTTATAATTTTTTTTTTTTAAAAACAAAGAAAAGAAAAAAATGTCTGTTTTACTTCCTGGTTTGGCTGATCTAATGTTCCTTGGTGTAGGAGGAGGTGAAGAAGTGTCATACACACACGCACACGGTGGAAAAAAAGTATTGAGAAGAAAGCGAGTGGAATAGAAAGTGGGGCGAAAAAAATGAGACAGACAAGAAGAAAGGTAGCAGCAAAGTAAAGTGTGTGAGTGTAAGGGTAAAACGAGGGGATGAAAGCAGTCGACGACATGCGAGCGTCTGAAGTCCTCTGTGGGCGGTGAGGTGAGTTCAGTGGTGTGTGGTGCTGCCGGGGGGCTCTGCCAACACAATCCCTGATTCTCTTTCTTTTTCTCTCTCTCTCTCTCACTCTCTTACACACACACACATGCACACCAGCCTGATTAGTCAGGCTAACAGGAAATCCTGGTGCTATCAGGCGCCTCATATCCTCAGCCATTACACTTTTAATAATGCAGCTTCGAGCAATCTGCCTTCGGGTCCTCGCGGAGAACACAACGCCAGATGCGGGCAGGGCAATCAGCCAGAGCATGAAACAGAACCTCCCAGATTCTGTTATAGAATTAAGCTGACTTAATTCTTTCCATTTCAAACGGGTACGCTGTTATTTACAGCCCACTTTCACTCGGGCGGTCTTTTATAAACACCACTCCCTCCAATGAAGCACAAACTCTGATCGGCCATAACATTAAAACGATTCACAGGTGATGTAAATAACGTTGATAATCGTGTCACATTGACACTCATCATAATATCCAGGGTGGGCTACATTAGGCACCAAGTGAACGGTCAGTTCTTGAGGTTGATGTGATGGAAATTGGAAAAATGGCTTGACTCTGACAAGTGATGGCTAGACGACTGAGTCAGACCATCTCCAAAACAGTGGTTAGCTCCTACTACCTGCTTAAATAAAGGACTTCATGAAGACCCAAAGTTGAATGATGCACGGTGTGTCACGAATCCTAGCCCGTCTGTTCTGACCTCACAGAAGAGCTCTGTAATTACAATAAGATCTCAATCCGATTGAGTGTGTATTGGATGATCTCACACCTCACAACTGGAACCAGACACCACAGCGCACACCCTCAGAGGTCTTGCGTAGTCCATGCCTTTATGGGTCAGTGGTGTTTGGTGGCACTACACAATATACTGTACAAGGGCAGTACCAAAAGTACAGAAAAAAAAACTCGTTCTTCATACAGAAGGTACTACTCAGGTACTGTAAAAACATCGCTTGTGATATTCTATTTAAAATGGACACAAAACAACAATTATTGAACACTTAAAAATGTAAAGATATTGGAACACAATCAACAATGATATAAAGTGATGTGATGCGGTCTGACACGAATTACATTTACAATTGTACAAAAGCAGTGGGACTTTGTTGCTTTCATTGATCATCTATAAACTCAAGCAAATGCTTGTGCATGTGAGTCAAATTTCAGTTCACAAGGTGCTGATTTTGGTGCTGGTTTTGGCAAGTAAATAATTATCCACACTCCGGTTATATAAAAACATCTGTCTTATTAGCGCTTTCCGTTCAAGGCTATCGTCTCCCCAGTCACTGCTGTGCAGGTGTGAACATGTTACTCTCGACTGAGTGGTAGTAGTAACCTTAATGTGGGAGCCCCCTAGTGACGGGGAGGAATTGGACACGACTAAATTAGAGAAAAAAATCGGGGGGAAAAAAACACAAAAAAAATAGTCAACCATCAGCTGAAAAAATTGATGCTTACAGTTTTCTGGGATTCTCAAGGGCCAGTATTGGAATAATTCAATCAATAAAGCATCCTCCCTATAGTCCTGATCTCGCTCCACCTGTTTGGTCTGCTGAAAGCAGAACCACGAGGACGAAGATTCACTCCTGATGAAGAAGTGAAGATAGCGGTGCATTCGTGGCTCGCAGCTCAGCCTAAAACATTTTTAATGAGGGAATATGGAAACTTGTTTTGACCGATGCCCAAAGTGTATTGAAAAGCAAGATGTCGAAAAATTATTCATTTGTCTTTTCTAAACGATAATTAAAATAAATTCTACAGCCAGAGTGCGGATAATTTTTTGACTCACCATCGTATCCCAGCCAACATGAGGGACAGAGACTCTTACTGAGTCCCAGTGACTGTTATTTTACATTTGCATCTTCTCAGGCCATTCTCACAGGATGTGCATGTCAGCCTGTTTACACACAGTGCTGATTTGATTCACTACCAAAAAAAAAAAAATTAATATTTAAATTCTGCCTGATTCAAGAAAACGATGTGTTTCTGCCTGAACAATTTCACACTCATTTTCTCCACTGAAGAAACAAAATGACACAATGATGAGCACACTGTGCTCATCGGAGAAGCAATACCGCCTGTTCTTGATGAAACATATTATGCGTTTCCCGGTCAGCACGAAAACAACTTCTGAACGGCAGAAGAAAGTGAACACTGACGAGTTCAAAGTCTCGCTCACAATCAGAAGGCTGCCGATGACTCACCGTCAGGGAGAAGTGGAATTTAAATGAGTGAGGTCTCACTCGTCCCTGACCAGCTGCATTATTCATTAGTGCTTTTTTTTTTTTATCATGAATAAATTAAATCTTGGATTACCGAAAAACAGAGACAATTGAACGTTCGATGCAAATGCAACCGCACTTCAGATATGACATGCGACTGTGACAGAGACGGTTTGTTTAGCGAGCCGGGTGATGACCTGTGGATTTGTTTGTTTGCTGGAGGGAGACGTGTACTGACTACGTGTCAACCCCAGATCTGTGAGAAGAAATCCCACTGAGACGGTCAGGGAGGGGAAAAAGAAAAAAAGAAAAAAAAAGACGGACAACATGGCTCTCTGTATGGTTTAAACTACTCTTTTGTCTGACCTTTCCATCTACAATCCTGCTAAAAATTTCAAAAAGATATGTCTGATGGGAGTGTCGGGAGACCGAGTGGCGTCTCGAGTACCTTTCATCTGCTGATATCAGAGATATGCAGATTGCCATGATGGGATGTATCTTTACGTTTCCATGGCTACTGCTATCGTCTAGCGAGATTATTGGCAAGGATGCAGTATTTCCTTATAAAATTATTTGCTGGCTATAAGCTTAAATTGGTTTAAGTCATATATATATATATATATAAATATATGTATATATACACATATACATATACACACAGGATTTGTTTCACATATTTGGCTGATTAGAACACATTAGATGAAATTAGGAGACACGGGAAGAGACAAAAAGCAGAGATGAAAATAGAAGAGATCAGAAGTGTCTAGAAGTGACAAAACAAGAGGAAAATAGGAGAGATAAGAAGATACATGAAAAAGAAACATGAGCAGAGATAAAAAAAGAGAAGAAACTAAAAGTGATGAGAAAAGGAGAAACTATAAGACAAAAAAAAAGTGCATAGACTAAAAAGGACGAGACAAAAACGAAGAGATCAGAAGTGTCTAGACATGTCAAGACATGAGGAAACTAGAAAAGACGAAAGGAGAAGTGATGAATAAGAGACAAAAACGAGGGGCAAGTGGTGAGAAGAGATGAAAGCAACATGAAAAAAGCAAACAACCAAGAACTACTTTGATCAAAGGGTGAAGGCTGCTTGTCAGTACCTTGTATACTGAAATTAATAGCAGGGGGCAGAGCTTATTCCTACAAAGCCACAAAGTTATGGAATAGGCTTCCAATTAATGTTCAGGACTCAGGCACAGTCTCAAAATGTTTAGATGGGGTCTTCCCCACTCTCATTGATCACTCAGGTTTGTTGATGGTGAAGTGATCGGTCGCTTTACATCTCAAGGAACCCTCATGTTTGTGTTTCCTTCTGGCTCTCCCTTTTAGTTATGCTGTTATAGTTAGTCTTGCCGGAGTCCCTGCTTGCACTCTGCACTAAATATACATTAACCTTATACATCATGTGGCCGTGACCATACCTAACTGTTATCTCTCACTCTTTGACACACATGACACTTCTGAGCTGCCAGTGATCCAGACTTCCGCTGCTCTACTCAGGGTGTCATAATCTGATAATTATGATTTATACACATTTCCCTTACACTTTTCAAATTCATTTCCTAACAATGATCGCGATGAATTACATAATTAAATTAAACTAAACTGAAGAAGAAAAAAGACAAAAAGGAGAGAAAAAAAGAAGAAAAGCAAAAAAGAAGAGCTGAGAAGTAAAATGAAAAGAGAAGAGCTGAGAAGTAAAATGAAAAGAGAAGAGCTGAGAAGT
>JAOVVA010000026.1:4477479-4494815 GCA_028565275.1 Leiocassis micropogon
GTGTGTGTGTGTGTGTGTGTGTGTGTGTGTGTGTGTGTGTGTGTGTGTGTGTGTGAGTGAGTGAGTGAGAGAGAGAGAGAGAGAAAGAAAGAGCAAGGTATCGAGCGAGCGCTTTTGATGCTGTCCTCATTCACCTGCCTGCAATCTGTCACTTCGTCATCAGCTGAGTGATGATGAACAGAGTGAACGTGTCACCAAACACAGCTGCTAGAACCTGCGTGTCCTTGACAGCGTGTTCGTGCCATGCCCAGTCTCCCAGTGATGGAGGATAAAAAAAGGGTGTGAGAGCCTGGTCATGTGCTGATAATACACAATCGAGGCTCCACAGAACAAGAACAAAAACAAAAACAAAAAAAGAGGATTAAGGAAGGAAAGACCTATAGTGCTTTTATCTACTGGTAACAATGATTCAGATTCATTCACTTTAATACTTGCCATTTCTGTGATTGTGTGTGTGTGTGTGTGTGTGTGTGTGTGTGTGTGTGTGTGTGTGTGTGTGTGTGTGTGGACACTCACCCCGATGGGCTGGAAGATCAAGCCGTCCACTTCGTGGCTGACCTGTGAGGTGAAGCTGCCCTCAAGGAGCTGAGAGAGAGAGAGAGAGAGAGAGAGTTAATATGCTGACTAACACAACAGACACGACAAAAAAAGGGGGGGGACCAAATTTAGAGGAGAGAGATGAGAGTAATACTGAGTCTGAGAGAAAATGGAGGAAGCAGGGACAGCAGATCAGAGAGAGAGAGAGAGAGAGAGAGAGAGAGAGAGAGAGAGAGAGAGAGAACAGGGAGATAAAGCAGAGATGGAGAGAAATGGTTACAGTGAGTAACAGAGACTTTAGAAAGATGAGGGGAAAAAATGGAGACGAAGAGAAGACAGAAACCGAGGAAAAGGAGAGATGGAGAGAAAGGGGCAGTGAGACACCTAAAAATATAAGAAAGAAAGAAGAGAGAAGAATGGGGACAGTAAGAAAAAGAGAAATGAGGAAGATGAGGGCGAGAGAAGGGGACAGTAAGAAAGAAAGAGAAATGAGGAAGATGAGGGCGAGAGAAGGGGACAGTAAGAAAGAAAGAGATGGCGAGAGATGAAAAAACAAAGTAAGAAAAATAAAAGAGTGATGAGAGAGAAAAAGTAACTGAGATGAGAGAGAGGAGAGGGACAGAGAGAGAGAGAGAGAAAATGGGACAGAGAGAAAGAGTCAGAAATGAGAGAGAAAAGAGAGTGACAGAGATAGTAATAAGAAAAAAGGTACAGAGGAAAAAAGAGAGAGTGAGAAATCTGAGAAAAATGTGATAAAACGAAAAGAGAGAAAGAAAATACAAATGAGAGAGAACAAACAGAAAGTGTGACAGAAGGAACTGAGAAAAACTGAGTGATAAGAAATCCAAAAAAAAAAAAAAAGAGTAATGAAAGAGGCAGGGTGAGAAACAAGAAGAAGAAAAAATAAGCAAGAGAGAGAGAGAGAGAGGGCACTGGAAGAGAAAAGAGACAAAGAAAAAGCAAGAGGAAAATGGAGAGCAATGACTGATAGAGGTGTGAGGTGAAACAATATGAGACCGCAGATGTAAAAATTACAGGAGGCTCACACACACACACACACACACACACACACACACACACACACACACACACACACACACACACACACACACACACAGTGATGAAACTGGGCGAGTAGTTGAAATTCTGGGGTTTGATCAGATCACTGGGAATAATTCTCTATTACTTTAAACTGAGGTCCCGCTGAGGATAGAGACAGTCTCAAATGTAAGATTAATAAAGATGGTTTTTGGTTATACAATGACAAATATTATTTTGTAATGTGTTTTATTACTTAAATGTATTTAAAGTTATATAATAATAATAATAATAATAATAATAATAATAATAATAATAATAATAATAATAATAGGGATACTTTTATTACTTTGGTAAAAATGTATGGTTAATATTAGTGAACCAAAGTGTATATATTTGAGGTCGAGTATGAGCTCTAGTACTGATATTATTTGGTCTGTTTTTATAGTAAAAATTTCTTATTAGTGCTGCTTAGTGATAAGATCTTGATTGTAGTCAAATTTATTTACAGTTTCTTGACGAATTTTACTTAATGTATAAAAATTTGCGGTTTTGGCGCTTTGCTGGTCTGGAGGAAGCAGGTGTGTATAAGCACGATGACGAGAAGGAAAAGCATAAGCAATGGTCTTACAAGAGCAATGGTTGCTGCACATCAATCTGGAAAGGGTTAGAAAACCATTTCCAAACAGTTGGGAGTTCAACATTCTACAGTTATTTGTAAGTGGAAAGCATTGAAGACAGTTGCCAATCGTCCCAGGAGTGGACGTCCCAATACATTCACCATTCAAGGTCAGACTGTGCAATTCTCAGACAAATACTGTACAAAAAAAAAAAAAACAGGGCTACATCTTTGGCTCTACAGACGTCACACTGAGCACGTTAAATGTTAAAGTCCATGACAGCACAAGTAGAAGAAGACTGAACATGTACGGTTCATTTAGAAGGGTTGCCAGGAGAAAGCCTGTTCTGTCTAAAAAGAACACAGAAACATGACTGAGATTTACAAAATACTTCTTCACAAGCCACAATACTTCTGGAACAATGTCCTACAGACAGATGAGACCAAAGTGGAGATGTTTGGCCTTAATGCCCAGCGACATGTTTGAGGAAAACCAAACAGCATTTCAACAGATACATGCAATGGTGGAGGGTTGATGATTTGGGCTTGTTCTGCAGCCACAGGATCTGGGCGCATTGCAGTCATTAAGTCGACCATGAACTCCCCTGTATATTCTACAGGAAAATGTGAAGTCATCTGTCTGACAGCTAAAACTTGGTCGAAATTGGGTCATGCAACAGGACATTGATGTGAAGCACACCACTAACTCTTTATCAAAATGGATGAAAAATAAAAAGAGTAAAAGTTTTGGAATGGCCTAGTCAAAGTTTAGACCTCAACCCAACTGAAATGCTGTGGTGGGACCAGCTGTGCACAAGCAAATGCCCAAAAACCCAATGGAACTGAAGCAATGTTGTAAAAAAAAAAATAAAAAAAATAATAATAATAATAATAAATAAATAAAAAGAAAGGGCCAAAACAATGTCATGCAGGAAACGATTATTTAAATACACAAGGACATAGATAAACATAAATGTATATCAGTGTTCATAAAATTCATACTGGTGTTTCAAGTTTTAAGTTTCAAGTTTGTCATATGTACAGTAAAGAAACATGTCGAGATCTTAGACTCAGTAAAGAAACAAGATTCAAGATCTTAGACTCCTTTGAAGCAGCTGTTACTGTTGATTCACTAATAACAACTAAGTAAACCAACTTTCTGACGAGTTCTCCTTTCATCGTCGACGAATTAGGCGCATCTGCTCGGACAAATGTTCTTCTTTTTACATGAAACAGACATCAGTTTTGTGACTTTTTCAAAATGAAACTAGCCACAGTAAAAGGAGTCGATTATAAACCAAGAGAAGTCCTTCTTCACACTGATTTGCAACTGGAGCGGCCCACGCGTTGGACTTCACTACGAAGCCGCTGCAGCTACTGACCCGAACCCTTTTGTAACAGGCCACGCTCGAACGCTCATCTTGAGTCAAGAATTTAAAATCGAGAAGCATAACCGAACGAACATTGAGTGATTTCTAAGGAGCTGTGAAAGAATGTTCTGGATGCTGTATGAAGAGAGACGTTTTTTTTTCCCTGTCTTTCTTTCTTTCTGTCTTTCATTTATACCAAATGAAATCTCAAAGCGGAGCTCTTTCCATCAAGGCTGTCGACTCGGACGGCCGAAGCAGCTCTGCGGCTAAGAATACAGATTAATGAGAACGTGAACGCGCGGACAAGTGCGTGTTCATGGCCACGTTCTACCTCGAGCTGCACAATTTATTAAACCATTCAACAACTTCTGGAAACTCTACCAAGGACACTGAGCAACTTGCTAGATAAGGAAGGAATTTGAGATTTAATGCATTAGAGCTCTACTCGAAGCTCAGGCAGTGTGTGTAGCATTGTGTGTTTGCTGATCTGCCCAAAAGAGGCTGCTGAAAACCAATTACGTTTCCTGTAAATCCCAAAACTAGAGCCGACACGATGGGGTATAGATAACATCTCAGAAAGGTCAAGGTCGGGGGGAAAAAAAAGGGAAAAAAAGGGGGCATCTGAACTCAATTTTGTTAAAAATAAAATTCTTAGTGTGTAGGCAAAATACCAGTGCTGAGTCAAAACTGTCAAAAACACTCTCTCAAAAGCAGGAAAGTGTGATAAGGAGGAGGGTTTACTTATTATGCTTCAGAACTGTAGTACTCTAGCGGGAATAGGGGTGTTGCCATGAATATGCTGCATCTTTTATGAATCTCTGAAGTGAATGAAAACAATTACTTTTTTTATGTTCGTCTTTTGTTAAAGGTCACATATTATGCTCCGTCATAAACAAGTTAATATAAGTCTTTGAGGTCTGCAAAATATGTCTGCGGTTTCTGCAGCTGAAAGGTAACTCGGATCATGGATTCTGGGCCGCTTGACTGTCTTTCATTTCACTCCTTTTCCGTATGTTCTGTTTCACTGTTTGCAGCTTCGAAGCTTAAAAACTTTTTTTTAGCCAATCTGAACATACACCCCTTGTTCAGGCCATATTTACTGTAGGTCATAAAAATGAGCCGGGCAGGGTCTCTTGGTTTGTGAGGTTACAATAAGCGGGGAAAAAACTGCTTTGTCAAAATTTGCACGTTTAAGTCATGACCGATTCAAAAATGGAAAGTGGACAAAGAGAATAGTTCTCACAGACTGGAGATAGATGCGCATCTGCCTAAAAGGTCCCCTTTAACATCCAGTGGTGGACTGGAGGAAGAACGCATTGCCGTGCCTTGGAGTGGCATTTGGGAGCCGTCCATTTTTCTACACAGCTCCAGCACAAATCAAATGTTTAAAGTGGTTAACACTTTGGCCTCACAACTCCAGTGTCAAAGGTTTGATTTTGTCCTCAGGTCTGTGTGCTGTGGAGTTTGCAAGTTTCTTCCCTAAGGCTATAGTTAACTGGTGTTCTCAAACTGTTCATAATGTTAATGTGTGTGCTTTGTGACGGATTGACTCCCCGCCTCATGCGTCAAAGTCTCCTGGGACAGGCTCCAGGTTTAGCGGTATAGAAAATTAATGAATGAATGAATGAATGAATGAATGAATGAATTGGTACACCACATCATTCCCTATAACCTCTAAATATTTGTGTGTGAAATTCCCAAAAGATTAGCCGTTTCTGAACATAGGCAAACCAACACGCCTGGCACCAACAACCAAGACAAGATTAAAATCAAATTGTCAAACTGATCAGACGTTTTTCTCCCTTCTGATCTCAGATTTGGTCTAAAGCTCGAACATGCCAGAGATCGTCAGAGACGTACATTTGCACTGTTTAAATGTTTTACTGTGGCTAACAGTCTTCTGCAAATGTATATCAGTTTTACATCTTAATTCACCAGAAATTTCCCATTTTGATTTGAACACCCCCCATCCGCCCATACCATCATCCCACTGTGCCGCCATATTTTAATAATCTTTCAAATCTCACCATTACATTTTTTTACATTGTCCCCAAACAGGTGCTTTAGAAAACACAGTGTCATTTGATACTTTCACAAGTATCCTTAAATAGTCTAAACGGCACGAATGTCTCTAGGAACTGTGGCAGTCTGGTTGTACTGAGCGCTGCTAGAAAGAAACATGGCTTGTGTAACAGCCCGCTTGGTTGCTGGTTATTGAACACGAACCGCTGCACATCGACGATCATTAAAGTGAAATCGTTTAAAGCTCCAAAAAAAAGTTATTATAAAAAAAATAAATAAAAGGAGAAAAACTATCTTCTACAGCAATTGCCCATAAGGATGATTAACGATGTCATGGTAGTTTCTAGGGAGATTGTGGATTACAGCGAGATAAGAGACAAATGGCTCGCCTGAGCCTCCTTCTAAGACAGATGAGCTGTAATAAAACCAAAGGAAATGGAAAACAAAAAGGTCTTGGCGAGTGTGGATAACGCCCCAGCCGTCCCACGTCTTTCTGACATTTTCGATGTGATGATGGATAACGTTCCTGCCGCTGTACAACAAAATTTTTCTAAACCCACGTGGAGAAAAAAAAAAAAAAAAAAGATGAATAAAATTTCCAGATTCCTGTATCTCAAGATCAGTCAGGAAAAAAGAAACTAAGAAAAAGAAAAACTAAGACAATGTAGGTGCTCTGCTTTGCAGTGGAATCCACTCCTTCCTTCCATAAAGGTTAGATAGATTTCTATTGTACCGGGTGTATCTCAGTTTCCTGTACAATCCCTACCGCCTTTGAGTTCAAGTGTGCGTTCAGCTCAAATGTCAAAGCACCCCTGATGCCGAAAGTCTGAGATGATTTAATGCTGGCATTTAAGAACCTGTCTGGCCTGCTGCTGCTTAGATTTACTGTAGCAACCCATTAAACTAAGGATAATAGGCATTTAAACGCTGCCTTGAGAGATTTTATAGTTGTAGTCAGCACGGATCAGTGCAAATGATTTATCTAAAGGCCTGAATCAACAAAACAGACAGTAATCTATGCACGTTTGTCCTTGGCCTTGATGATCTTCGACTAATGGGGTTTCTTTGGCTGGTTCTACACTTGACTACTTATTACAGATTTTATTATCAACTGCTGGAGTCTGAATGACAACGATGAGACAGTCAAGGAAGCAAAACTGACTGCTTTCTGCTGCAAACAAATGCTAATTTTTAAATAATTTGATTAGCCTAATGGTGGCACGGTGACGTCGTGGTTAGCACTGTGGCCATGCGCCTCCAAGGTCAAGGGGTTCGATTCCCGCCTTGGGTCTTTGTGCGTGTGGAGTTTGCATGTTCTCCCTGTGCATGAAGGGTTTCCTCCAGGTACCCCGGTTTCATCCACGGTTTCATACACTATACAGAGTGTACCCCACATAGTCAACTGTATTTCTCTCAGAAAGGCTCTTGCATGCATCACTGTTTTTTTAACATGAAATCTACAAATGAAGCGACACAATTCATGATACAATTCATTCCAAAAGTTTTACACTTTAGTCAGCGCATGCCTGCATCAGGAAAGATGATGTGTGCTGAGTGCCAAAATGCCCTTGTATTATTTATCTGCAGAAAGCTTGCGTCCCGCTGAATTACAACTTAGCAGTAATCACAATCTACACTGTTTAATTTTAATTGTCTATACGCGCATAAACAAACTGCTGCAACGCAGGCTTGCAGTTAGCATCTGCTCTAGAGCGTCTCCTGTTGAGTTCTAGTCTGAAACACGACAGACATGAGCACAGCGTCAATCTGGTAAAGCTCACTGTAGTAACCCTTAGGCTGAGGTCGGAGACCATCGCAGTGTTTTCTTTCGAGGTGCTTGTGCAAACTTGGAGACCAATGTAAGCACTTTGAGGTATTAAATCATTGAATGGCCCTAGATGAATTGCTTCCTCTTTTCTGTCGATCAGAACCGCACTGTCCAGTCATTGATATTTGTAAGCTCATGTATGCAGAAGAGGGTGGATAGCGCTAGCTGCATATCATGGAGGAAGCACATGTCACCTCTCGTTTGGAAGGGCAAAGCACAGTTTGAATAAGCCAAGATTAATTTATAAAGGAAATTTTTTTTTTAAAAATAGTCAAAGAAGTGACGGAAAAAAGAAAAGACACATTGTTCAGAATGTCGGACATACACTATATTGCCAAAATTTTCACTTGCCTGCCTTTACATGCATATGAACTTGTGTGAACATTCCTACAGAAGCGCATCTGTGAGGTCAGACACTGATGTTGGACGAGATGTGGACCTGGCTCACAGTCTCTGCTCTAATTCTTCCCAAAGGTGTTCTATCAGGTTTTGGTCAGGTCTCTGTGCAGGCCATTCAAGATGCTCCACACCACACTCACTCATCCATGTCTTTATAGACGTTGCACTGGTGTGCAGTCATGTTGGAACTGGTGTGGAGATGTTTTTCAAGAGTTGGGCTCGGCCCCTTTACTTCCAGTGAAAGTAACCTTTAATGATTCAGTGTCCCAAGACATTTTAGACAATTTCATCCTCCCAATTTTGTGGGAACAATTTGAGAACAGCCCCTTCCTGTTCCAATGTGACTGCGCACCAGTGCACAAAGCAAGATTCATAACGACATGGATGAGCAAGTTTATTTTGGAACATCTTGACTGGCCTGCACCTCAATCTGATAGGTTCTTATCCTCCTTTATGATGAATTAGAGTGGAGACAGCGAGCCAGGCCTTTTCGTCCAACATCAGTGTCTGACTCACAAATGGGCTTCTGGAACAATGGTCAAATATAACCATAAACACACTCCCAAACCTTGTGGAGAGCCTTCCCAGAAGAGTTGGAGCGGTTATGGCTGCAAAGGGGGCGGGGCCGACATCATACGGATCTACAGATTAAGAATTGGATGTTACTCAAGTTCATACGAATGTGAAGATAGATAAGGCGAATACTTTTGGCAATATAGTTTACCTCTAAGTGACTTTCCACCAGATGGTTGACTCAAGTGCAGCCACAAATGAGTACTGTACATGTACTGCATTTAGTCACCTCCAGTTTGGTCAACCTACTGTTTCAGACTTGTTTTTATTTATTTTACCCACCATATTCTTATCAGTATCAAATTCCTAGTAAATATCCACTGTGACATCCCAATGGTTTGCTTATCACTTGCTTCGCGCCTTGCTTGCAATGCTCACTGGTATATTTATTGCCCTTTATAAATATTGTAGAATGACATTTGTGATTCTGACGGAAAAGAAAAGCATGCTTGTGTTTTAAGAGCTGAACTTTTGAAATGATACACCACCAACACCACCATCACCCAAGATAAGCATACTGTTGGATGGGCAAAAAAACCTGTTCTGTTTAATATTCTACTCACATTTCGTGCATCTCTTGTCGAATAAAAAAACTGTTAGTCTTTGCTTTGATAAATAATGCATGAAATATGTATGAATAAAGAGAAAACAGAAAACCATATACAAAACAGAGTGTTTCCGGCAGAACTAAAAGTCCCCTGGCCAGCATTTCATTTATGATAAAAAACAAAAATGCAAAACTTCCGATACACGCCGCTCAATCTATCAACAGTTCACTCTGTAGTCAGAAAACTTACTGAATGCATCTCTAACAGTGGCGTATGTTGAAGCGCACCTACTGTCTTTTCTGATAAAGGGCCGTCCTCTTTATTTGTTTGCTATTATAAACACATCAGCACCTCCCCGCTGCACACCTACATTCAGTCAAAGCGCTGAAACGATGACAGAATGCTAAATAAATAATGCAGCCTGAGCAAACACCTCATTAATGTGACTTCAGATATGACAAGCCCACTGCTTAGAAAACAAATGCATTACACTGAACTGGGAGAAACCTTGGTTACACACAAAAAAAAAAAAGACAGAAATAAATGAAAAATCTCTCCACTCGAGCGACAACTTAATAACTGTTCCCTGAGCATAACCACGCTTCAATCAGTCCATCAAGATGATAATGTGTAGGTGCAGAGTAAGGACAAATAAAAAGGACAGATAAAAAATGAAAAAATAAAAATTTAAGTGTCAGTCCATGCTGCATTTTTATTAAGAGAAAATAAAATAAAAAAAATAAAAAAAACAGTCCTTGGTACAAAGTCAAAAAGTCATGTGAAGAAACGCTGTAGAGCAAAAACACCTTCAAAGGTAATGAAATTGAACATCCATCATGTACAGTAGCAATCCCGGAAAAAAAACTCTACTACAATAATACTGTGAACTCTTTGTTCCTTCTATCTCAGGAGTTAGGTTTTACTTAGAATACTTGGAGAATCTGCAGGAAAGTTCTTTTAGAGAACCTGACATACACACCACATATGGCCAAAATGTAGTACAGTATGAAGACAGCTGTCCATCGATCATTCCAACACTACAGCATAGTCCTCCTTAGCTCTGGGGTTCAGGTTCTTCCCAAAGGAGGTGGACGAGGCCAGGGCTGTGTGGAGGACACTCGAGTTCTACTCCAGCCACGGAGAACCATGTTTTCAGTCATGGTTTCAGTCATGGACAATGGCATTTCTAGACCATACAAAGACCTCCTACTGTATGTAACAGTTTGGGAGAGGTTTACGTATGGATGTGATGGTCAGGTGTGCACAAAGATTTGGTTGTACTCATTTTTTTCATCTCACATTTGTATTGCTGTACTTACTGTAACTAGCTAACCAGCTAAATAAATACACCAATCAGCAATCAGATTAACATTAAAACTACCTAGGTTTTGGGTTTCCCTTGTGCCACCAAGGAGGCTCTGGCCCCTTCAGTAGGGTCTCTGGGAGGGTGCTGTGGTGTCGGTGGATCATTTGGGTGCTGTGGGTTGCAGAGTGTGGCCTATGTGGAGCAAACTTGTTTGTCCGGTTCATGCCATGAGTGCCCGATCTGATTGGGATCTGGGGAGTTATGAGGCTGGGTCGAAGACCATCGGATCATTGCTTGCAGGATTGGTTCACTGGGTGTTCTGGTGCCTCCTTATTTTGGTGGATTTGTCCTTATTGAATTTTCTGTGGGATCGAACCAGATAGGCTGGCCCTTGGAAAGCCAAATTGGTGAGCCTTGGGTGCCCGATCTGATTGGGATCTGGGGACTTTTGAGGCTAGATCGATGACCTTGGGATCTTTGTCTCCAGGGTTGTGGTGCACTAGGTGTTCTGGTGCCTCCTTAATTTGGTTGATTTGTTCTTCATTGGCTTTTCTGTGGGATCGAACCAGATGGACTGGGCTTTGGAAAGCCAAATTGGTGAGCCCTGGGTGCCCATGATTCTGTCACCAGTTTACTTGTGTACAGTTGGTGATCAGTGTTGTTCAGTTCAGCTGGTTGGTTTTTATCGTGTACATGTTACCATTTTATCCTGGTTACCTAACCAG
Source organism: Leiocassis micropogon (assembly GCA_028565275.1). Lineage (NCBI taxonomy): Eukaryota > Metazoa > Chordata > Actinopteri > Siluriformes > Bagridae > Leiocassis > Leiocassis micropogon. The sequence goes on from JAOVVA010000026.1 coordinate 4,488,445, forward strand.
GAAGACACTAGCCCAGTCTCACACAAACTCTTAAACCATGAAGAAACAATCAAATCAGGACTGTCAGGGAAATTAATACATTCCCAAAGTTTCGGTCACTCTACAGGGACATTCATCCGCACTATTCTACTACACTGTCTCTGGAAACTTTTTTTAAGGTGAAAAAATAAAAACACTAAATAAGAAAGCAAGCAGCAAGCTCCTGGCGTAAAACCTGACTCAGGTGTGTGCTGCATTGGAAAAAGATGTAAAGCTTTTGAATACCTCTCTAGACAATGAAAAAGTGCTGAATGTTACCAACATCAACAGCTGAATCCTGACGCAAAAGTGTCTCCAACTAATCCCCAGAGAGGAAGATGGAGGGGAAAAAAACAAAGGTAGAATGAGGCAAAGAGCGATGGTCTAATGTATTCTATCCGCAGCTGCTGCACCGATCTGCTGAGCGTACAACACAGTAGACATTTGGGTTGAAAAATTAACACTGTGCTTTCGATGCATAATGGGACAGACAGTGTGGTGAGAGCTACAGCAGGGTCTCCAGCTGGACACCGCTTAGAAAGCTTCCCTCAGCACTTTGGAAACTCTGGGTCTCTTAATTGCCACAACACGCCTGAAACGGACCTCTTTAATGTAGATGGAAATAGAGACAGTTTATATTTTTGGGCAGATCCTGAAGACTTTGTCCATGTTTTTAACGGACGAGGCACTTGAGCGCCGCTCGTTCTGAACTCGCTCCGGTTAAATTAAACCGCGCCGGTGAGATTTAATAAGACCCTGTGCTTCCATCAGAGAAATGACAGATTAGCAAAATGAGGAAGGCGGGCAAGGTCTTAAGACTTCGAGACACAAATTGAAGGAGGATTCTGTATGCATGCCTCATCTTTGAGATGAGGTCAGAAGAAGAGGGATTAAACGTTAAAAAAATTTTAAATAAATAAATAAATTCATAAGTTGCTCAAAGCCTGCAGAGTAAAAGATTTAACTTTTCAGAACTGACTACAGATAAAAGACTTTCATGTCATCCATAATGGCTTGTGTAATTCAAGGAGGCTTGGAAAAAAAACCAGGCTTGATCACAGGTAACAAAAGAATATGTCTGTTAGTCTGATAAAAATAAATAAAAAAAATAAAAAAAAGAGAGAGAGAGAGCGAAGGAGAGAGAGAGAAAAATGCACCATAATGTTCCAGCTCGTTCTTTCTTTATTCCTGCGTTGGTCACTGGTCTCCTGCCAAAACGGTGAAAGACATCCAAATTGCTCTCTCCACCCATCAAAACTAGGCTGGACGGTTTTCACATAAATACTGGCGCCTCATTTTCTGCAGTCAGGTGCCAGAACCGTTTCTTGCATTGAACATCTTGCTCAGAAGAAATGACTTTCAGTCGCAGAGAAAGATGAGTTTTAGTTTCATCTCCGCCAGCTTAATGTCGATAACTGAGCTCCCTGGCGGCCGGCGGTATTTATTGCTGGATTATTTTTGACTCTTACTGAGCCGTGTGACCGCCTCGATGAGTCACAATATACAGCATAGTCAAACCTAAAGGAGCAAAGACTTGAGAAAAGGTATATAGTGCCTCCAACCAGGAAAAAGTCTCAGCAAGGAGACGATGGTTCAAATTCGATTTTGGTTAAGAAGAAAGAAAAAAAAGGGAGAGCATACAGGAATAGTCTGCCCTCTGAACAACGCCTCCGAGTGCGTGAGACGGCATCGTTGCGTGAGGGAAAAAAAAAAAAAGGTTGATGACTAGACTTGAGGCTTATGCAACAGAGGTAGACCAAATGCTTATCTTGCGTTTTAAGGAACAAGTTTCAAACCATTAGTATTTTAGAGCACAAACTACTACAGAGCGGCTGAACAGCCGGGTGCGTGTGGCATCGGGGCGGAATGTAATATAAAGTATTAACCCTAAGGCAAAGTATTACACGGTTGATAGGTCCCAGACATTTTAATAAGGCTTTATCAACAATACAATATTTGTAATTAGGCTCATTATTATACTTAGAGCAAGAACACCAGCTGTAACATTTTAATCAGGCTCCAAGGACAAAGGTTTTGCGCAGATTTAATGCAAATTTTCTTCACGAAACAAAAGTAACACCGGTTTAATTTCATGTTTGCTTTTGCTCAGACGACAGCTTGGTGTCGTGATGGTTAAAGAGGTCGAAATAAAAAGGACAGTGGAGACAGGCACGGCGTGGACATGAAGATTATAATAAGCTTCTGCACTTCACTCCCTGGCTGTAAAACCTGTCATCCGCTCCAAAAGCTAAGGTTATCTCAATCAGCCTTGGCCTTGAGACGCTTTAAAAAGTGACCACTGGCAGCTTTCTCTCTAAACTAAGAAAAGTAAATGTCTCATCAAACAGAGCAAGCGAGATATACTGTATATATATTTATGTATAGTCTAGAAGATTTATTGTTATTCATTTGTGTGGCATGGAAAACAGAGCCAGAGTAAAGAATGGCAACGCGCTGCTTCGGAAAGCGGTTCATTTCCTTCACAGTTTCTTGCACTCCAATTTGGCAGCTGATACGTCAGGTAACCCTTCAATCTTCCAGCGCGCATGAAAGAAGGAGGAGAATTTGTACGCATTCGTCTCGGAAAATTCAATTTTACCCTGGATGGAAAGCTTGCTCTGCTTCCACAAAGTGAGACTTTTCTTCTCTCTACATCTTTCCTTTATTTTTTTTTCCCCCAGAGGAAAAATAATTCCTTAAACAAAGATTAATAATTTACAACTAATGATCCACATGATGATCCATTATATGGCCAGTAGTTTGTGGACATCTGATCATCGCCGCCATACACACTCCTTTTGCTGTCATATGACGCTTCACTCTTCTGCGAAGGCTTTGCATGAGATTTAGGAGCGAAGCTGTTGGAATATGTACCCGAAAGCAGGTTCAAGTCTCGGGTTCCTCCGCACCGATGACGGCACACCGTGTTTTCATTGAGCTTGTTTTGCACACGAAGCCATCTTTTACAAAAGTGTGCTTCAACCTTGACGTATCAGATTGGGAAAGCAAGACTTTACTTTTAACCATACAGTGTATTTAATGACAGAACTTTTTTTTTTTTTTTTTTTTAAGCCACCGTTCGTTTGAAATTTTTTGCATAATGCAGGATTTTAGTAACATTGTGCAAGTCACTAACAGATTATGCACTGGGATAACAAAACCTCATCACCTGTGGGTTCTTTGATTTGAGAAATCAAAATGCTATTAGCCTCTCTGCCACCGTCTTATGATTTGGGACTTATTAACGATGCCCAGAAGTAAAGAAACCCTTAGCTTTTAACCTTCGCTATTCAATTATACAAAACTAATTATTAGTCTTTCATTAGCTGTTGAAAGACTTCACACCGCGTACCGTTCGTCGCATGGGCGTTAACACACGCGGTGTTTAAAAAGGATTGACAAGGACACACGGTTGCCAAAGAATCTAACGAGAACTAATAACAGGGGTTTTACTAGGCTAATTCCTGAAGATATCTCAGCTGGATACAGGGCTGAAGGCAAACAGAGATAGCTGTAGATCTCCTAATTAAAAAGGAGATAATTTTAGATAAAAGAGGAACACTATGAGGCAAATCTCATTAGCTGTTCAAATCCTCACGCAGAGGAATATTATGAGAAAAGTTCGGAAATGTCAACATGAGGCTATTAGTTACAATCAATTTGTTTCAGCGGCTCTAAAAGCCCCGTTTATAAAGTGTTAAAATGTGTGAACGGCAATCGGAGCTGGGAAACAAAAATCATACATTTATGAGCCATTCCTCCGATGTTTCGGCTGCGGGCGAAGCCACTGTGAATATGTGAATAATGTATAGCGAACTCGTTTGTTAGTCAGCGCAATAATAAAGATGAATAGAGCTGTAGCATTATATGATCATTATCCTCTTCTAACAACGTTTCTGGTGCGGTGCTTTAATGCAGCACCATAAAGCAAAAAGTAACCAAGTCGCCGAAAAATGTTCATCGCTCGTTCTTCTATTTTCATTAGAAAACAAAAAAAAAAAAAATCAATGGAGAAATAGATGAAAAAAAAAAAAAAAAACATGTATAAACTACTGGGTAATGTTGCTTGTGTCTGATGAAAAAAGAAAATATTAAATGTAAGGGCTCTTATCTAGAACGTTTTTTCCTTCTTTCTTTTTAAGCACAAAATTAGAAATCAGAAGCCAATTCTTTTTTTTCTACTTTCGATTAGGAATGCTGAAAAGACAAGTTGTTTGTTTATTATAAATGAATTTTTAAATTGATTTTTGGTTTTGTTTTGTTATTTAAAAAAAAAAAAAAAAAAAAACGACAGAAGGATTTCACTGGCCCACATTTCCGCTAAGAGCTTTGGTGTCCCGTCATCGCATGTCTTTATTTTCTCTTCATGTGTTCAACTGTGAGCAAACTGTTACTTTATATCTCCACATGCACACTATAAAAAGAAAAAACATTTTTTGCACATTTAGGCATTTGGCAGACACCCTTATCCAGAGCGACTTATATTTTTATCTCATTATACATCTGAGCAGTTGAAGGTTAAGGGCCGTGATCAACAGGCAACTAAAAAGATCACCTGTTATTTGTTAACAAATTTAGTGAAAATACTACTGGCAACCAGACCTTGCTTATAAAACAAGAACTGCAATCAGCTGTAGGCAGAGCAACAAGCAGTCCCAGGTTACAGACACTTAAGGATACAGTATAACCAAAGTACCTCACTGAACCAATTCTACATGATTAAAAATCTGCTGTAGGTTGGGGACCGAATCGTTTTTTTATTGGATGTAATAGCTATGGGTCACTTTATTCACGGCAGTAGTACTGGTCAGAATCATCAGCAATCAGTGTGTGTTTCAATTTAATTTTGTCCCACAGCTATAGCACTGGAGAGTACACCAGAGTTATTGAAGTTTTTCCATCAGTTGAGAGTCTCCTGAATTTAAACCAAACTTAAATTCCTTTTTTAATCTCGGCAGTAATTACCTCAGCTAAAGCAACAGTGTGCATCACTTGTGGGTCCACTTGAGATGTTGTGTTTCTCACGAGTGATCTCGAAGCCTTTATTGACCTCGTTGAGCCGCTGAACAGGCATTTACTTTCTTCGCGTCGCTATCCGGGAGCGAGGGCATTCGAGGGCCAGGCTTCCTTCTCAGTCCAGCTCTGTTAAACATGACTCCGAGGCTCTGCATCACCTCCATTTTCCTCTCTACGCGGCTTTCTAATGGGCTCTTAACACTGGCTCGGGCTGAAGCTAATCCAATATAAACTCATCTTCCTCTATTCAGCTGCCGGGCTGCCGTCCCGTTTTATGATGATAAAGGATGAGAGAGAACGCAATATACACAGTGGGTTTTTTGGAACTTGCTGTTTTGGTCTCAGAGTCTGTGAAGGAGAAAGGGATTCTGGCAGATGTTTCTGCGATACAAACGAGGGTCTCTTTCTGTAATGGCAAACCCGGGAATTCCCGAGACTGATGAAATTACGAACGAGACTTGTGCTGGCCGCGGTGACCCTCCCGGACAGAAGCTCTGAAGAGCTTTACTGTAGTCTGGAATGAAAATAGGAGACGAAGGGCAATTCCCGATTGTTTTCCTCACAGGGAAAAGAAGGCATATCTGTCCATCAGGACAAATACACCGGATTCCCGCACTATTCCTCTCTTGTTTTCTTCCTCTCTGTCTCAGATGGCGCTCCGCACTCAGCAGATGGTCACAGAATAAAGAGACTCTTTCAGCCACCAGAACGAGCTAGCATGACTTCACCCTGTAAAAAGCCGCCTGGCAAATTAGGTCACAAAGGAGCCCAAGATGGACTAGGGGTAATAGACTTGTTCATATGAGACTGGAAAACAAAGTAAAACAGAATGCAGCAATAAAGAGATGAGTGATAAGAGTGGAGCTTGACTGGAATGCTTGAGAAAGATGCCAGACCAATTCTAAGACATAGATGTTTATTGTATCCTAGATGCCGTAGAGGCCATGTCCTAAACAAGAGTGGAAGCAATGACCGGACATGCTTGCAGGGAAACATAGTGGACATCTGAGCTGGAATCTAAGGTCCAAACCTTGAAAACACTTTTAAATTAATCTGTGAATTAATCTGAGTCCAGACATAAAATAGGGTCCAATCCAAAAGGTTTGTAGATAAGGTTCTGCAATAGTTTTTAACATTAACTTTAGCTACTTTTACACTGTCAGTTAAATGTGACCCAGTTCCGTTTTTTTTTGCTCATATGCGACACATAACAGATATGTTTTATGTCCATGTAAACAGGAAAAAAAACGCATACATTCTGATATTTTGAGATCGGTTTCAGGCCTCCTTCATATGTGGAAATAAATCAGATATAAATCAGATATGTGCTAATGTGA
>JAOVVA010000026.1:4503701-4525725 GCA_028565275.1 Leiocassis micropogon
CATGATACTCGGTACTCGTAAACCAAGACTTGCTCGTTTTTTAAGTCAAAATTTATTAAAAATCTTTGCTCGTCTTGTGGAACACTCGCAAACCACGTTACTCGCAATTCGAGGTTTCACTGTAAATGAAACAAAAAACTTTGCCATAAGTTAGGACATTTAAAAAAAACAAATGATGATTCAAAAAAGAGATTTAAATGAAGTTGCAGCCTTACATTATCTAGGATAAGCGCTTCCCAATAAATGGGTCTTAAGTTGAATTTTACATATCTCAAAGTTAACAAGGACCTCAAAAAATATTAGATTGAGTTGGCATTTCATTACATTATGATTAACTGGAGCTTTGGTTCGTCTGATTAAACATGTGCGAATTAGCAGTCTTTGTTTTTTTTTAAACATATGACTTGACTATTTGGAGGATTATTCTTCTACATGTGCATTACCACTACCTAATGCTTTTTCAAACCAGCACAAACAAAATCTACCATTAAAACCAAAATGCAATCTGCAAGAGACTAATAAAGACTTTGATGAAATCTGCCCCAAAATCTGAGGTTTAAACTTACTGATGGATGATGACTGGTGGGGGAAAAGTAAGCATATAACTATAATCATTGTCTAACCCAGTGTATGCAGTGTTCTCCTCCACCTCACTGTAACCTAAAGTTGTATGTTGCATAGGTCAGTCTTAATGTTAATTCGAACATTTTAGTGATAACCTCAAAGGCTCTCTTAAAAGCAGTGTTGGGGGATGTTACTTTTTAAATAACTAATTACATAATTACTAATTACATATTTAAATAACAAAATTACGGTCATTAAAAAGTAATCAGTTACATTAAAGCGTTAATTTCTGATAAAAGTTACTAGTTAGAGTCTTTGCCAAAGCTCGTGGACCTTGCAGAACGTCGGGCAATGACTCACACTGCTTCGCACCGCAAGTCAAACCGCATAGGTGAGATGGGGGTATAACAGCAGGAATAACAGAGGGGTGCAAGTTATCGGGGGCAGGGCTTGTGGGACGACTTTCACACACACACTAACGGAATCATTGCTGTCTGGCTCACGGATGACATAAATTGTCTGAAAAACAGATTACATTTTTAAAAATATAACTAAATAACTGAGTACTTAAATGGCGGACTTAACGCGTTAGATTACTCGTTACATCAAAAAAGTAATCCAAGTACTCTAACGCGTTACACCCAACACTGCCGGCACTGATACGGTTAAATCAATCCGCTGGCACAGTCCTATTCATTTATATATTGTTGTCCCAATACAAATATCAGAACTTTAATGTTGTCCTGAAGTTGTACATCTGCATAAAGATTCGTGTCAATTAAAAGGCCGTGAGACTGAATTAAGATCAACAAAAGATCTGTAACGCATCGCACAGTTAAGACGGCTTTGTGCAATTTTTATAATTCCAGCTTGAACTGAACGAATGACAACCGAACCCAAGCAACTGAGCTTTAAAAAAAAATGTAAACAAATCAGAGGGATTAATTGCAACTAGAATCTAAAGCAAAAAAAAAAAAAAAACTTAATGGGTTTAACTTTATCTGCAAACCGGATTAAACTACAAGGCTAAATTGATGCTAATTCAAGAGGTGTTAAACAAGATAGAACTAGAGCACTGTACAGGAAAAGCTTGCTCGAATTAATGAACTAATATTGACTCAGTGCAGAGTGCTACACAAGAACCCAGTGCATCTAATTGAGCCTTAATGAAGGAATCTGTATATACATTCCTACAAGGAAAAACACACTAGACATGAATACGGTTTTCTGTAAGCCTGCGATTTTAAATAATTAAGGTACAAGATAATCGATATAGTTTGTTCAGGATCATGCAGACCATTTGGCTCAGACTTTAAATGCATGCTTCTGCACTTAGGCTGCTGCTTACTCTAAGTCTTTATGCCTCAAAGTAGTTTAAATGTAATTCATACCCACCTTGCAAATACAGTATATGTCATAGGGCAGCCGTTCAAAAAAAAATTATAAAAAACTTAATCTTTAGCCGGTCCTCGTTCACAAACCCATATTCTGCATAATCCCAATAAAACGAATATAAGCCACTGAGGTAATAATTATACCCTTTGAGGGGCCGACGATTAAAAAAAATAAATAAATAAAAAATAAGGCTAATCATGCTGCTAATCATGGGTGCCTGCTTCCTTTATGAACATTTTCAGTGAAGAAGGAACAGCAGAAAGGACATTTAATGACGGGGTTGACAGGGTGGTAGTTTTTACACCAATTACCCAATTAATTGGGTTGGGGGGGGGGGGGGGTGAGATCTCCACCAATGCAGGGGGTGTGTGAGGACATGCCTCCTGCAGGGAAGAGATTTTGCTCCTTTTTTAATGTTGGTCTGTCCTTTTCTCTTCCTCTATTCATTACGTATGCACTATGCTATTGCTGGACACCTGCGGTTACTGCTGCATGACTGAGAAGACATGGAGGATGGGCTGGACACGGCCAAGTCCTACACACGGGTGGAGGGGAATGCTTTTCTTTGCTTGCCAATTACATTGAATCGAGAAATCCAAACACGTTATTGCATTTTATAACAGTTAATAGTTTTAATTCAACATTATATGATGGGAGAATGATGGAGGCGGGGGGCGGGGGAGAAAGCGGACGGCTGGAATTAATTGGGGAAGATCGACAGGATTGTTGGAGGAAATGAAGGACTGAAGAAAATGAAGGAAAATGTCAGAACACTTCTTTCAGTGAATAATTTTGGGTTCCTGAAACCAACACACCCTGGTTAAGGGGATATATATATACACACACACACACACACGTAAAAGGAGATATATACACACATTTTGTTTGTGCGTATGGCGGCACGGTGGCTTAGTGGTTAGCACTGTTGCCTTGCACCTCCAGGACTTGGGTTCAATTCTCACATCGGGTCCATGTGCATGGAGTTTGCATGTTCTCCACGTACTTTGGTGGGTTTCCTCCAGATCCTCTGGTTCACTCCCACAATCCAAAGACATGTACTGTAGATTAGGGCTTAGGGCCATTCCCAAATTGCTTGTAGTGTGCGAATGTGTGTGAATGTTGACTACAAAGGTTCAAAGAGAGAGAGAGAGAGAGATAAAGAAATATACCTGCTGTATCAAAGGTCCATCTAAAACATCAAGACTACTGTATATTGTCGCCTCTGAATATTACATACTCTTACAGATATGCAAGCCCTTACATTTAGTAATAAACAGTATTGCACAGCTGATGAAAGTCATGATCATCAATCACATTGACTGCTTAGACTCCAGAAGACAAGGATAAGAACTTTGAATTTGTGAGCAGGTGATGTACAGTGACGGCATGTGACAGGAGAGAGACGACAAGCAAAACTGTTAACGGAAGTGGAAAGATTGGTGTAAGCAGTGTTTCCTATAGGTCTGAAACACACCTGCGGAGGAAGCCTACTAACCCTTCCCTACATCTACATATATGTGAAGAGTGAGACAAAGTGAAAAACATAAAAAAAAAAAAAAAAGCACTTAAAAACCAGAGTATTTTTGCATCTTTAATGTTTGTTTATTATTATTATTATTATTATTATAATACAGGCATCAGGATTTTGCAATATGAACAGTGGATGAAGTGACATCCTTTTTTCAGGACAACCTAGGCAATATATTAAACTGAATTGTATTAAATTTTAACCAACTATGTAAACGACTGGGGGAAAAAAAGAAGAAGAAAAATAAGGGTCACATACTGTAGGCAAAGAAATAGTACAGATTAATAAGATCACCTGTTTTATGGTTGATTTCAGGTGTTTCTGTGACTAAATACTACTACTAATAATAATTGTATTTTGTAACATCATTCCCATATTTTCCAGTAGCACTGAAATTTACACATTTTAAAAGTAATTATAACTTTGGTTCTATATTTTATATTTTAAACCCCAAAAACAGAGTTTGTAAAAAGAAGTAGAAGGAACCCTCCCACGTCGACACACATTGGCAGGAATTCCTTATAAGCAGTTTTTGTTTTTAGTTTTTTTTTTATTTATTAAATTGGTCATTAATCAATGTTTTGCTCCTGGCACAGCTAAAGTTTTAAGGGAAAATCTTCCTTTTTTTTTTTTTTTGCATGTTTTTTTTTTTCTAACAAAGGAGAGCCCATTCACCAGATGGCATTGTTCTCCTGAACAGATTTTTAAAAAGGGTGCACAAATATACTTGGGCAGCCATCGATTTACTTTGGCGGCTCGCCCGAGTATACTCTGTTTGCGGGAAACACTGGGTGTAAATACTGTATATGGACGGCGGCGATGGAGCGAAAGCAGATAACTGCTAGCTATTTACTGTATGCTTTCCTGGGGAACCAGCGATATCTCCTTACAGTAAAGTTTTGATTTAAAGACATGAGATGTATATGACAAGATGACATGAAAGGTTGAAGGTTTGGTATTAAAACACACAAAAAAAACCAAGAGCATAAACAGCTGCATGTCATTAGCTAGATGGCATGAAGGCATCATCTAGCCAGTGTTTCTGTACACATTTTAAATGTCTTTTGTGGAGGTGTGTCTCCTAGTGAAGAACACTGAAAAAGACAGAAACTCCACTTCGAGCGATGCAACAGAAACATGTGCAAAACGTGTTTAATAACTCTGACTTGCAATTTGAAGGAACAGTTGATCCCTTAGATAGATTAGCTGTCCATCACAAATGATGAAATGTCAAATAAAAGACAGGTGACTTCTCTAAACATATCCCTGGTCTTATGAGGAGCATGACACTAAATTCTGCAATCCTAGCAACATCTCTCAAATAAGAAGCGCTGTCAAACGGGGGCCTCTCTGATGCCATCGCGCTGCTGCTGTTGCGTTTCCGTACCGAAAAAAAAAAAAGCACTGACGTTTTTGCTGTAGTGTGGAGACACAGCCACGGGCCAAAGTAACAAATAAAGACTTTCTTCCCAGGGTTCAGGCTCTCGGGGACTAGAACTGCAATTTAATGACTGACTTCTCAGGCTCCATCTGTTATGCGGAATGACATCCATAATAAATTCGTTATGTCTCACAAATAAGAACAAAAGAGATTTCGGACCCAGCTGCGTGCATCCGGAGAAATAAATTGCAATTTAACTTGAATTTTAATTACCCTTGAAAACGAGATGTTCTAATCAGCACAGAAAAACAACACTGACCCAGAAGCCGCTCTTGTTTTCTAAAAGTCTCAATATTATATAATATGATTTATATTATAAAAATATGTAGTCTACAGTAAGGACTGCCTTTATACCTCGGACTCAAGGGCAAACATTTGGAACTGCATTGTTTGATTATTTATATACAGATAAAAGAATTCAATGCCTGAATACAAAACACATTGACAGCTGGCAATGTAACAAGATTTTCAATATTATTGACCTAATCATTCCACGGATTTAATGTTAAGACTGATCAGTGTTTATCAGAGCTGCTACGCACACCACTGATGACATGTGACTCCATTTCGCTTGTCCAGAACAACTTGGGGTTAAGCTACTTACCTTAATTCCTTGGTAGCCAAGTTATAAAGTAAAATTCATTAGAAATGAGTTCTCATGAGGTTTTTGGTGCTACTACATAGTGGCATGGTCCAGTAGTGGCTAGCACTGTCGCCTCAAACGTCCAGGGTTCGATTCTCGCCTCGGAGTCTTGCTTGGAGGTTTTCCTCCTGGTACTCTGGTTTCCTCCCACAGTCCAAAAACAGGCAGATTATGCGTTTTCAAGTACAGATAATCCTCGACTTACGAACGAGTTCTGTTCCTGGAGCACATTCGTAAGGCGGATTTGTTCTCAAGAATGACAAAGTGAGTCTTGTACACCTTTGGCACGAATATACAATGTAAAGCATGTCAATCAACCTAAATAAATCTGTCCTTTTTCCCCACACTGCCATCATGTGGCCAAAAACCATAACTGCACCTAAGGAAATTAATCTCACAGTGAAATGTTGTCTCTGCACCTTTAAATCACGAGAAGAATCCTGGGTGCCATTTTGTCTCAGAGCTGTTTTTCACTGTATTGGACTGTGAACTCTGTCTCGTTGAGGATTTTCGGAAATTAGGATTATTCACCATCGGGACAGCTTTACAGGACAGACATTTTCTAACATCGTGCTTCCGGACTGATTCATTGAAACCGAGACCTACTCGTTTTAATTTTTTTGTACAATACACATGAGATTGAACCGGGAAGTAGAACCACGGTCCATTCATATCTAACAGAAATTCATAACTCGAATGTTCATAAATCACGGACTACCTGCAGCACATAGTGTGTGAATGTTGACCGTAGGTCCCACCACGGTTGTTAGATGGGAATAAATACAATGGTCACCACTGGCCTCCACAATCCCTTTTTGGACTACAGAGGTTCCAAAATAGATGGACGGATTAGGATTGTTAGCTGTATAGGGAGGTTAACCATACCATATACATCTACATATGTTCCAAAGTTTATAACAGCTGCTATGCAGACCATTGTTGACATGCAATTCCATGTGCTCTTTTTGGTACAGCAGTATTTGTGCTAATGTCACCTGCTTGCAATTTTGGCCTACTAGGCTGTTAAACTGCTTGATAGCCAAGTCATAATGTGAAATTAATTAGAAATGAGCTCTCGTGAGGTTTTCCGATGTTACTACATAAATGAGTTATTGAACATCAGGTGCATTGTTGAGTGCATAGGGGTTAACCATATCACAATATACATTTCTATAAATGTGGATAGACTGAGAGGAGTGTGGAGAAAAGAAGGGAAGGGGTGATGCCACTGCCTAAACAAACATTTTTATATTGTCTATGTACTATATGTTCCATATTATTAATATTCACACTATTGCATCTTCAAAACCATGAAGACCTTCAGGGATTGTCTGCAAATGCAAAAGTTGTTCCACAATTGAGATGCCTCCAGAAGAATTCACCCACTGGGATTATATAAAGGTTATATTAGAGGATGATTAAAGAGCATGGGGGTCTGGTCTTGGAGGAAAACAGCTGTTGCTGAATAGCCGGTCATGCAATCTAAAGCTTGTAGAGAGGTGGGGAGCTGATTCCAATAATAATAATAATCTAATCATCAACAATAATAATCATCTTAAGTATAAACACCTCTCCTGTTATACAGAACTTCCAGCCTCCTAACACCCAGTATGACTGCAAATCAATCCCTGCTATCCGTTATCACCCAGATGAGGATGGGTTCCCTGTTGAGTCTGGTTGATCTCTAGGTTTGCCGTCTCAGGGATTTTTCTTTCCTCGCCATTGTCGCCGTCGGCCTGCTCATCAGGGACGATCCGATCATTTTGATTTATACACATTACCTCACACATTTTTCGAATTTTCTTTTTGATTCTGTCTGACAAAGACCGTTGTTTAAAGCACTATATAAATACAACTGAATTTCAAAATTAATTGAATTCAATCCTTCATAACGGCTCTGATCTGAGCTGCTGTTTGTTAATTGGTGATTTCTGAGGCTGGTAACTCTAAATGAACTTCTCTGCAGCAGAGGTAAGTACTGGTCTTGCTTTCTTGGAAGGTCTTCATGAGAGACAGTTTCATCATGGTGCTCGATGCGTTTTGCAAACGCACTTGACACAATACTGTTCTTGTAAGTTTTTCCAAGTTAGCCTGCTAATATTAACCACAATTGTTGTTGCTGTTAGTTAATTACCTACTGTCATACGTGTTATTTTATAGTTATGAAATCCCCAGCATTGTTCTGGAATGTAAAAAATATATATCTCTAAACAAAAGTCATTCAGTAGGAAATGGAAGGTGTGTCCAAACTTTTGTCAGGTACTGTACTGTAGATGAATGTGTCAGATATCCACATGCTTTATCAAATTACAAAGGTTTACATTTGAAATGTTCAAATGTATAATGGTCCATAAATGGTCCATAAATGTGGACATTACATACATTTGAACATTCATACACATTTGCACTCACCCTGATCATTTCTATTTCATTTTGCACACTTTCGCACATTGCACATTTATGCTCATTACATCTCACATTCATATAACACAGTTTTATCCAAAAGTTTGGGCACCCCTTGATAAATAACAGATTTTGGTGATTTTTTTCAATTGAAAATATGTTAACACAGTCTCTCTTAGAAATAGGAAAAAAATGCACATTATTTTCAGCAAACATTGATGCATAATCAAGATAAGATCTGGCTAAGAAAACTCTCGGAGAGAACTGCTTGTATGCTGGTCAGAAAGACAAATCAAAACCCCCATTTGACTGCAAAAAAACCTGCCAGAAGATTTAGCAGACTCAGGAGTGTTGGTGCACCGTTCCACAAGACCTTCATGGAAGAGTCAGCAGAAGAAAACCTTACCTGCGTCCCCATCATAAAATCCAACGTCAGAAGTATGAAACAGAGCATCTACAGAAGCCCGATGCGTTTTGAAAACAAGTGCTGTGGACTGATGAAGTTAAAATAGAATTCTTTGGCCACAATCAGCAAAGGTGTGTTTGGAGGAAAAAGGGAGCAGCATTTCATGAAAAGAACACTTTGCCAACTATTAAGCATGGTGGTGGATCTATCATGCTTTGGGGTTGTGTTGCAGCCAGTGGGACAGAAAACATTGCACAGGTGGAGGGAAGAATGGATTCCACTAAACACCAGCAAATTCTGGAAGCAAACATCACACCATCTGTAAAAAAAGGTTGGCTTCTACAACAGGACAATGATCCTAAACATACCTCGAAATGCACTATGGAAAACCTCAAGAGACACAAGCTGAAGGTTTTGGAACGGCCATCACAGTCCCCTGATTTAAACATCATTAAAAATTTGTGGGTAGATCATAAAAGAGCTGTGCATGCAGGATGACCAAAGAATATTACAGAACTAGGAGCCTTTTGTAAGGAAGAATGCGAGTAAATTCCAAGTACAAGAATTGAAAGACTTTTAGCTGGCTATAAAAAGCATTTGCAAGCTGTGATATCTGCCAGAGGTGGTGTTACTAAGTACTGATTATGTAGGGTGCCCAAATTTTTGTACAGTGCCACAATTATTTTTTATCTTTGTTCAATTTATGGCATAAGAAGTAACTATGCATCAATGTTTGCTGAAAATATTGTGCATTTTTTCCAATTTTCAAGAAGTTAACATCTTTTCGATGAAAAAAAAAAAAAAAATCACCAAAATCTGTCACCAAGGGGTGTCTAAACTTTTGCATAAGACTGTATATCAATTTCCACACCAGTTTCCATATTGTACAGCCATACTGTCTATATTTTGTACAGCCAAGTTTTTAAAATATTTTTAAATATTTTGCTTTTCTATTTTTTTCCAAGTTTAAGTTTTTCTATATTTTATTCTATCCCATAATTTATTTCTTATTGATAATCTTGATTTCAACGTCACGAGCAGTCATATAAGCATATCACTGTCATGTATGACTGTGTACGCATGTGACAAATACAATTAGAATTTGGTTTAACCTTGATCAAGATGACACACCCTTAATTGTGTCTTTGCAATTATATAAGTTTTTCTATATTTTCATAAAAAATACAAAACTGTAACGAGAGTCCCGTTTGTGTTGTTATTGTTTGCCTGGAAATACAATCCAAATCCTGGATGAGATGATGACGCCGCCTCGCCATATAACTGCTAATCTTGGGATTATGTCTCATCCTTGTTCTTGTACCAGGTTTCAAAAAGGAAGTGAAAAAGGATTATGAATTATAAGAGCGTATACAAATGCCAAATGTAGGACTCGATTCTTTATTACTTGGTCAATTTCATGTCATCGTTATGTGGATGATGGCAAGCCATACTGACCTGTTAAACCTTGCTTTGCTGCCAAGAGCTGTTTTCCCAAGCTAGCCTGCTAATATTAACCACAATCTCTATGGCTTAGGGGGTAATACTGCTCAAATAACAAAAGGGTCTGCCTTGAAAAAAAAAAATGAAAAAAAAAAAGAAGAATCATAAAATTAAATTGGATAGTGTTAGATGAGCCAGTAATCAATAACCAGTCACAGATGGGCTATGAAGAGGTCACAATCTGAAGTGAAATCGCTGAGAACAAGAAAAAAAAATGCTTCTTTGAAACTGCAGATTAAAACTGTGGAGATTTATCAAGAAAACGTCTTGTTAATAACAAAAGAACAAAATGATGTCATCTAAAAAGTAATACAATTTTTTTTTTAAAAAGCAGTCCCCAGACTACACTGTTAGAACGTCATGTTCTCCAAGCTTTAATAACATTGTGTGTAGCATTGTATAACTTTAATATCGCTACTAGAAAGATAGTACTGTACCCTCCAAAACAGGTGGTGGTGGTGGTGGTGGTGGATGTTTTTTTTTGCTATAAGATAATAAATAAATCATTTTTTCAATTGATAAACTCATAAATGCATGTTGGCAAACACAATTGTGAGGGAAAAAAATTTAAAAAATGAAAAATTCCTATCTGTTCTCCCTTTTGCAATTTCACGCTCTGCCTGGTTTAAGAGCATTGTGTGTATAGATAAACATTTGGATGATATTAGACGAGCAGGTTCACCCCCTGAGGAACCAGCGCTCTGTGATATTTTTATAAATACATAAAAAAATATATATATATATTTTGTGTTCATACCTAGGGGGCTACTTTCTAGGTCCCCGGCCTAATGTGAAGGCAACAAAAGGCCGTAATAAAGGGGCTGTGATCGATGTGTGGAGAGCACCGCGACCGAGACGGGCACCATGCGGAGACGCTGACATTTGTGGCTCGCTCGATGCGTCTGCGAGACGGACAGACGAAAGAGGGACAGCAACGGATGGAGAGAGAGAGAGAGGGAGTGCATACGGGTCTTAGAAGAGTTTTTGGTGTGGTAACGAGATAGAGAGGTGTTCCTTAAGGTGAAAACCAAACGTGTAAATATTTACGGATGTTAACAGGCTCCTGGGGAACGGCGCATCACTAAAATTTGCATCATTACTCTTTTGGAATGGGAAAAAAAAATATATATATATATATATATATATTTTTAAAAAATCATGTCCTCTCTGCAAATAGTGCAAGGAGGATAACTGCCAGGATCAGGAGCAATAACGATGAAGCGAAGATAATTATTGCATGAGGGGAAGATTCAAAGCGTTTCTCTCTCTCATCTGAGAGCACAGTGAGCTCCGACTGAACTTCAAATTGTTTAATGATACGTTTTCGCTTGAGTGCTGTCAAAAGCCATGTAAATCCAGGAGAGGCTTGTGTAAAGAATTGGACATGTTGTTCAATATCTGCAAGGCAATACGGTCTAGCGGCGCCGAAGGCAAACTTGCTAGCATACCTGACAGACAGCGGAAGACCTTGCTTTCAGCCATCTCACGACTTTGTACAAAGCCAAGGCTTGGGGATTAAAACACTGCGATGTTTATATGGACGGGAAGAAACGAGTACTTTCACAGAGTGAACACGATGTTCCCTCACTGTGCCTGGATTCAAAAGGCTTTCATGCTAGAGAACAGTACACTAAACAGCAGTCAAGGCTGCCCTCAACAATTTAGCGGAGCTCAGTATTTACTCGAGGAGAATGTCAACCTACTGGCATGGCATGCTATTCATGCTAACCTTGGATGACGAATGAAAGGATTCAATAAAAACATTGTGCATGTCGCTAAGACATACATGTACATAGCCAGGTTCATTAATACTGGAACAAAGATGAGTTTTTTTGCGGGGGGGGGGGGGGGTCATTTGTTCTCCGTACACCATCACATTGAATGTGAAATGAAACACTCAAGACGTGAGCAAAGTCAAGCTTTAATTCAAGGGGTGTGACAAGTGTGGCATTAACCATTCTGGAATGACAGCCATTTTCTCATACACACTCGCACCATTTTGGGGGCTCATAAATAATGGAACAAATGGCTGCCGAGTAGTTGAATGGCGAGGTTTGGCCTGTTCCCTTGTTACTCCAAGATTAAACAAGCCAGAGTGTTATATTTGCATTTGCAACATATGGTGCAGAGAGGTGTCTATGCAAGTAAAGGAGGCAATCATTAAGCAGACAAAAAGAAAAACAACCTACCCTCATCCTCAAGAGTGTTCTTGACTTGGATAGTTGTTGTAAACGGGTTCTTCTTTACCATGGGCAGAATTTTTTGGTCAGCCACTTTAGTTGTTTTCCATAGGCTTTCAGGCTGAACCCATTCTTTTTAAGGATGTCCCACAGTGTTGCATTGGGCACTCCCAATGTCTTTGCTAACTCTTTGCTAAGGTTTTTTTCTTTATTCTTTTGAAACAAAGTCTTCTTTCCTCTGAGGCCTTGTGGTCGTATTCATCTGGATGGTGGTAGTCCTGGTACTCCTCTGCTCTCTCGATAAAGTGTCTGACATCTATGAGTTTCTGAATCTTCTGAGTGATAACTTAATTCTTCAGGTGGCTGAGGGCATGTGGGTCTTTCTACATCTGCTGCACCTCCGGATGCTGGCCCCCTTCACTCGCATAGACACCACCTCTTTGGACCTCATGCTGAGAGTTTGAGTGAACAGCTACCAAATGCAAAAGTAACACTCAGAACCATGTCCAAGCCTTTTATCTGCTGGAATCAGTCACAGAGTATTAAGGGGACAGGGCAAGACTGGTCATCCATGCAACTCCATGCCAGCCATTTGTTCCACTATTTATGAGCCCCCCAAAAATTAAGCATTCTACAGTACATTGTAGAATCACATGTCCCAGGTAGGAATCTTGAGTGCACTGGAGCAGATAGGGTTAAGGGCCTTGCTCAAGGGCTCAACAGTGGCAACTTGTGGCAGTCCTGGGGCTCAAACCTCCAACCTCCTAATCAGTGACCAAGTAACCTACCTACCTAAAAACTGTTGCTGAACAAGCACACTACCTGCCTACAGTAACCTACCTACGTAAACACAAAACAAGCACTGTGCTGGGGCTCAAACCTCCAACTTTGCCATTCAGTGATCCAGCTACCTACCTACCCAAATACTGTTGCTGAACAAGCACACCACTTGACGAAAACAGTATTTCCTGATAGCAGTGCACTCTTTCAGTAGAATAATGCACCCCGACACACTGCAAAAATGCTTCATGAATAGTGACTTGGCCCCAAAACACATCAGGGCCTCTCCACATCTCAATCCAATCAAGCATCTGTGGTATGTTCTGGTACAAAACAAGCCTGATCCATGAAGGCCAGACCTCGCAACGAAAAAAAGGACCTGCTAGTGCCGGTTGGTGCCAGATACCACAGCAGACCTTCTAGAGGTCTAGTGGAGCTGATGCCATGATGGGTCAGGGCTGTTCTGGGTGGCAAAATGGGATCCTACAAAATATTAGGTGGGTGGTCGTATTATTATGGCTGTTGGTCTTTCGGCTGCTCCCGGCAAGGGGTCTCCACAGCGGAATATCCACAACATCTTGGCACAGGTTTTACGCCGGATGCCCTTCCGGACGCAACCCTCCCATTTTATCCAGGCTTGGGCCCAGCACTGCAACCAGTGGCTGGGGGGTTATGTATAATATTCTGTACCAACGAATATCAGTTAGTTACGCTTTTCAATTATTATTATCCCCTGCTATGAAAGCAGAATGTCTGAAATTGTGAAAAGTTATGATTTCTTAATCAAATATGTCAAGTCAGTGGATTATGGTGGTGCTCTGTTACTTGTCTCAGTAGATGACTAAATCTGCAATCCCTGCAATACGCAATGCAAAAGAAGATCTTTACAGCAAGATAACTTATTGCCATTACGCTCCAGTCTTATTAACGTGGAAGTCCACTTAGGAGATTTCTGATTTCCGAGATTCTGCTTGTAAAAAGTAAAAAGAACTCAAATCAAAATGAATTGTAACATCACTCCATTTTATAGTTTTAAGACCAAAAGTACATGGACACTACAGTACCACCCTCCCCCAATCAGATGTATTGGAAACTAAGTTAGTAGAAAATGAGGCTCAGGAAAGGCAGCAAGCTTTATATATGAACATCAATCTGAATCACAAACGGACTCCAAGGTTTCCACTGCTAGAACTGCTGCCACTGTGGTCAAAATAAAGCTAGAGGATGGTCTGTAGCTCGGTCTAAAAATCAGAAACGTTAGGCTACTTAAAGACATCAAAGCGCAAAGGAACAAACCTCTAATCTCAACAAAGCTTTTGCATTTCTCTTGGGGGGGAGGGTGGAAGGAGGACACGTGTCTTTTGAGAGATACTCACGGTTATTTTGATGATGTCGTAGATGAGATAGCGTGGGATTGGCTGTCCGTTCACTTTGTCAATAATCATCTCCTATTAGAGAGAGAGAGAGAGAGAGAGAGAGAGAGAGAGAGAGAAAGCAAAATGGATTGTGAAAAACAAAGGGGTAAAAAATTTTTTTTTAAAAAGACAGTTTTTGATTCTGTGCACATCTCAGGGGATGAAAGACATTTCAACATTTCTCTTCAATTTGACTGAACAGCTACGAATTTCAGAAGATAGGGTTCCATCTGAGAGAGAGAAGTGAGAAGGAGAACGTGTGTGTGTCTGTGTGACTGAGTGAGTAAGAATGACAGAAAGAGAGTGTGAGAGATAAGAGGACGGGAGTACTCAAACTGAGGATATCACTTTTGAACACGGTTCCCGAACCGCAGCTTAACGTGTCGTAGCGGTGCGAAGCGTCAAGTCATCCGTTCTGACTGTCGCAATTAGTTTCCCTGCCTTCCCAGTAGGATAGTTGTTACAAACAGGGCAGGAAGTGATCTCTCTGTCTGGAAGGCAAGAACGGAAACTGATAACGCATGAGCTGATGTCGTGTCAAGCGCACGGAATCAATTTATAGAGCCTCGATAACTCAAGCCATAATAGGGGCTGATCGATTCAGAGATTGAAAAAAAACCAAAACAAAAAGCAGTACAGGCCTGTCATACACACAGGTTATCATATTTTTTGGCCTGTTGCAATGTTAGAGATGAGCCGTACCTTCAAAAAAAAAAAAGAAGTTTTTTGTAGAAGAACTTTTGAACAAGACCAGTAAGCCATTCAGTGAAAAATGCCAGGCTGATGACTTCGACACAGCGGCAGCAGGAAGTCATTACCAACATAGTGTGGGTCAGCAGAAGCAGTAGCAGCTGGGGCTCTGGATCTTCCAGAACATCTTTGGCTCACGCAAGCTGTTATTTGGACTGCTTAATGCCGGTAAAATTAGCTCCATTAGCAGCTATGGTGAATACGCATATGCGTAGCTCGCACACCGGAAGGAAGACCGTGTATATTTAAGGACCTCTGATTACATCGAAGCGACCAGCTTGCTCGTCTAACGGGGAGCACGTGACCTCGCATCGGGATCTATTAATTGGGGTCCCTGGAGAAGTAGAAGACGACGAGAAAGCCAAAGTGCTCTCCGAGGGAAGAGGGCGTCAATTCTTTTAGCCAATAATGAGCGTCTGTAATGGACAGCTCGTGTCCAGGGCATTTGGGATTCAAAGGCAACATTACAGGGCCGCAGACTCACCCCATCAAGTAGCGTGTTGGCCAGGTGGGTCCTCATGTCCTTCCGGTAAGGGAACTCCAGGTTGGCGACGTGGAAGACCGAGTTGTCCCTGTCGATCATGTGCACCTCGTTTCGGCCGTCGATTAGCATCATGTACCTGCAAAGCATTAAACGGATCACATGTAAGCTACTGTAAAAACAACAGTCACGGGGGACCTGGGACCACCGGTATGATGATGACGTCGTTTTATTACAGTGTCATGACATCACTTTAGCACAATACTCGGTTGAACATTTGCACACTGATCATCATGTATGTTGCACATTTCTTGTTTGAGGACCAACTTGCACTGTGGAACATGCACAATAACACTACTGCTCTCACACACACTCATGTCATACCTCATGATTGAATCATATTGCTGTTGTCATACAGTACCCACACGCCATATTCTCACCTTTCTATAATTTTCATATTATTCCTCTCAGTTTACAATTACGCTTAGTACATTATGTAAATCCTCTGTACTTGATATATATTTTATACTTATTTTTTATTGGACATTATATCTTAATTTTAATTGTCTTCTCTAGTGCAATTTTCCTTTTATTGTAGTGAAGTCTGTCTATTCTATCTTTTCCTTTTTAGGTCACCGACAGTTGTATAAGCATTTTACTGCATAATCATACTGTGTATGGTTGTGGTTATGCAATTTACAAAACAAAAACTGGGGGAGAAAATGCAAGACAAAAGTCCCAGACTTACAAACGAGCTCCATTCCTGGAGAATGTTCGGAAGTCGGATTCGTTCGGAAGTCCGACAAAGTGAGTCTTATACACCTTTGATATAAAGCATAAAAAAAACTACAAACCAAAGAACGAGCAATGCCTACCATCTTTTCGCCTCTGTCCAATCATTCACTTATTTTCAGTTTTGTTTCCATGGTTATTGCTTTGCGCTTCCCATCAGTCCCGTCCACATCACCACTGCTTTTCATCTTCCTTCAGGACACCTTGGGCTCTGATTGATCATTATACTACTGTACACTATCAAACTGTACAGTAAACACACAGCAGCAGCACAACTCTGACAACATGCAGGAGACACGTGAGCTACTTCTGTGATTTGTTCACATCTACGTATGTTCGTAATGCGAGGTCTGTTCGTATCTGTAAAGTTCGCAACTTGAATGTTCGTAAGTCGGGGACTTACTGTACAGCAGAACCTTGCCATAGGAATGCCCTCCCTTATGAATGTTTGCCTTAATAAATATCATTTTGCAAGAAATTTGTATCGACATACAAACCACTTTCGACAAGCGAACGAACAAACCAAGCTAAGCTATTCCAGCTAAGCTGCATGTACGGCTGTGCGTCAGTGGAAAGCCAAGTGAAGAAGGTTTTTTTAACGAATTTTAAAATTTAACACTTTCAGTTTTCTCAGTTTCGTTTTTCAAGCAGCCGGTGTGCCCCAGAGAAATCGTAAAATAAGGTTAAGTAAAGTTTAATGTCTATTTATTTCATATTTGACTTCATTTTCATGTCTTTTCTAAATGTTTTGATGGTTTTTATATGTAGAAATATGATTATAGTGTTGATAATTGGTAAAATCGGTAATATTTTTGGGTGGCTGGAAAGGATTATCTGCATTTACATTACTTCTGCATTAGAGAAAAATCAAAAGAGGGGAAAAAAAATTGTTTTTAATTTCTGAGATTGATTTTTTTCTATCGAATCAGTGTTTATTACAGTGCTGTTATAAAAAAAAAAAAGCCCCAAAAAAAAAATCTAAAGAGGAACAAATCGATAGCCTGCTTCCTTTTGTCTCTGAGAGCTAGATTTTATAAACCCATAACAATTTAAATAAAGACAAACAGTGCTGAATGAGACAGTGTGTATTGCAGGCACTGTTGATGTGGTTGTGATGGCAACAGACCAAATCTCAGCTGGGCCAATAAACCTGACACACATCTCATGACTTTTATCTGTGCTTTGCTGAAATATTATGTTGTTAAATTTAAATAAAAAAATAAAAAATGTAAGTAAACTCTTGGGACGTGTAAACAGCAGAACAGGGCACATTCCCATTATTTATATGATTTGTTATTAACGATATACATTTTTAAATGAGTGATTACACATACAATCTATTTGTGTCTCATAAAACCCTGGGGTAAGGAAGTCTGTGAAGAACAAGGTAAAGTGTTTTTAGTTCTTTCTATATGTTTTATATTTGTGCCTATATTCTTCCTACGAAAGACAGAAAGCAGAAGGTTTGTATCTTTCTAGGTACAGTATCCCACAAACTAAAGCCCCTGCTGTAGAGAATGCGAGGTCACCGTTGCCGTGGTGTTTTCCGATAGACATGCGAGTTGAGAGCGACTTTTTGTTATATTTGTGTTGCCGGTCTTTTTTTTTTTCCTTTCGAGATGAGAAGGGTAAAGCTAAAGAAAAGGGACCCTACTGGGAGAAGTTAAATGCCAGTGCCAAGCAGCCGTACTCTGAGAAACTTGTAGAGATCGATAACATTGATCCGTACGACCTCAACGTTCTGTAATACTGTTTTTGCCATGCACTCTATCTACAGTGTGATTGTACAGTGCATCTCGAGAAAATTTAATACCTCGGAAAAGTTTTCTTCAAAAAGTAAAACTCTTATAAATATTTCACTTGATGTCTAATAAATCTGGAAAGTATATTTCTAACAATCATAAGAACATATTTATTGCTTTTATAATTAAATGCTGTTGGATGTTCTCGCACATGTAAAAATTTTGTCTGTCTACGTTATTCTTGTATCTTGTACATACAGTACGATGTATGTTTTTATATAAATATATTAAAATATACATAATGTTTTATGTTTACTATACTACCGCATATTTTAATACATTATTATGTACATATTATTACACATATACAATTACACAAACATACATACAGTACACACGATATCATCACGATACCTCTGTGCCAATTCGATATGTATTGCGATTCTGCAAGTCTCATGATTTTTTTTTTATCCTAATTATTTATTCTTTTTCAATTCTAAACAAACTTATCAAATAATGAAAACATACTGTATATACTATAAAACTTCATTTTAAAACAATGATAAAACAATGATGTCGTTTAGCTACAACAATTTCCAACACACTAAGAACGCCTCATCCACCAAAAAAAAAAAAAAAAAAAAAGACACCAACCAATTTCACGAGATCCATACAAAATTTATCACGTCAATGTTTCTAACCTATTTTTAGCAAGATATCTAAAAGTATTTAAAAGTATCAAGAGGTATTGAAATTCATGATGTTATCGAAAGAAACATTTTGGTATCTCTACAACACTAGTTATCTATATAATTAAAAGAAAGATTTTATCTCTACATTGGTCAGAACTCTTTCAATGATCGTTACGTTTCATATATTGGAAGACCCGAAACCAGTTTTAATAAATGTTCCGTCCATACGTCTATATGCCTGTATAGGCAGATTTAGTTACAAAGTGTCACAAAAACTGGCTGAACAGAATTTAATGGAACTCTATTAAAATCCTTTGGTATCTGCCTGAAGTTAAACCTTGCGCCAAAATACTAAATGAAATCACAATGTTGAGTAGAAGGGAAGTTATGAACAATTATGTGGCGGATAATGATCAGCTTAATGTTAGCTTTAACCTTTAAAAAAAAAAAAATGACAAAGTGGCACGACTGGGAATTTAAAGCGGCAGACTTGACACCGTCACTGTGAGAATGAAGCAAATTCTTTTGACTAATCCGGATCTGTTATCACTCTGCTATCCGTTATCACCCAAATGAGGATGGGTTCCCTGTTGAATCTGGTTTCTCTCAAGGTTTCTTCCTATTGCCATCTCAAGGTTGTTAGGGTCCAAGCACTATGACATCAGCCCTATGTTGTCATAGTGTGTGAAAGGCCTATTGTTCTACTAAGGACTTTTTCCCCACCATTTTGGAGTTTTTGGGGGTCTTGAGATGTTCAAAAACTTATAAAAATTGGCAGACAGGTTGGAATCTGCTGCCATTAGGATTCCTGAGAGTCTGAGATTTCACATGAGATTTTGCTGAATTGCTCATATATACAGTACTTAGACGTATGCAAACGAAACTCGGTAGACATTTAGATCTCATTGCGCTGAACAACTTTCACAATGCATGTCATGGACTCAACTCAACAGGAAGTCAGTTATTTTGTGTCGTTTGCCAAAACGCACCTGAAGGAATCTGACATACTCTTCCTAGGTAATTTATACGATCGCCACCAAACCGGGCCAATGTGATCTCAAGACACTGAGAATGCAAAATAAAAAAGAAGGGATTTTTGACATTAGTGCCCACTGTGCTCTCTGTATTTCAGGTGTGCACGGGTGGCGATGGCACAGGGTGCTTGGGCCCGCTCATCGTTGCTTGCAACTATATTTTTTCCTTGCTACAGTCACCCTCGGTTTGCTCATCGGGGACAATCAGATCTTTTTGATTCATACACACACTCTCACACATTTCATACACATTTCCATAATTTTTCCTTATGATTATGTATAGCTGCTTTGCAACAAAGACAACTGTTAAAAGCGTTAAACAAATAAAACTGAATCGAGAACTGACTCGAGTTTCAACGATTCATAAATGTGATTCCGTAATTATAAATATAACAAAAAAAATGAACTGGATTACATTGGGATCATTGAGTACCCATGATATAATCACTACAATGTTAGCACTGTTACATCTGGCCTGTAACATGACTGGTCCTCAGGACCTTGGACAACTCCCAGACCGACCAAACACTAATGAATTACACTAAAACTACTCTTGTACTGATTATTTGTATTTCTTTAGCAATTACCAAGATCGAAATAACGCCTGCGGTTCAGAAATACCTTTCGGTTGCGTTCTCAAGCTGAAGTATTTCTATCTTCGGCTTTATGTTTATATCGAACATACGAGAAAATCGTAAGAGTACACCTTAATCAGAACAATCCTCTGCTCGTGAGCCAGTGAGTGAGTCATCCTGTTTTCTTTTCCTCTCACCTCACATAATAAGAACTTCTGAGACCTGAAACGGTGCACTCAGTTTTAATAATAGACGCGGCGTCGATTTTAAATCTGTCACGACCTCTCACACTCGCGCACGTTTACGCAATTACAGGTGATGCATGCTGTTGCTTATGGCGCTGATAACACGGTGCTACAACAGGAAGCATTAGGGCTGATGGAGGAGGAGGAGGAGGAGAAGGAGGAGGTCTGAGCTCACAGCTCATACAGAGGCAAAGAGGTGTATGTTACTAGGCTGCATTAACGCTAAGATGTGCACTACAAGGATGTTTATCTTTTTTTTTTCTCAATCTGCTCTCCGCTGGTGCAGATCAGAAGTGATTTTTGATTAAATAAATTTTTTTTAAAAAGTTTCTCCTCAACCTGAACAGCTCAAAGAAAGAATACGAAAGATGACAAATTTTATTCTAAACCTTTTGTAGTAAAGCTCAGAGCATTTAAGCCATTATTTGTTTTTTTTATATAAACATGCACAGGGCTCAGGATTGTGCAGTATAGAGTGACATATCCTTTTTGTCAGCACTAAACATATGCGATATGATCAACAGAATTAGTTCATTTTAACCGACTACACAAACATGACTAAGCAAAATCTTGAAAATGGGTCACATTGACAAATAAATAAATGATCCCTCCACCGTTCGGTTGAGAAGGAATAAAAAGACAACAATGATGAAATGACATTTTTGGACTATTCGCGTGAATGAAGCAGAAGAAAGAAAAAAAAAGAAGAAGAAAAAAAAAAGAGAGAGACACAAAGAGAAATAGGTTCTGATTAGAAAGCTAAAGCCAAATTCCAATCCTAAAAAGAGAAAAAAAAATGCCAAGACAATCACCAACAGCTCCATTTCATCTTCCAGCTCAGTCTCCAAAGGGATAAGTAGTATAATTAACACATCCTGGACCACTCACAGTAATTAAGGGAGCAATTAGACTCATTACTGCACTTTATCAAACCATTACAATCAAAAGGCGGACCGGCCAAAAAGGTCACGCGCAAACACTGCCAGATTTCATAATAAACCCCTATATCAAGCCAAGCTGGCGGCTTGGAAAGTGTTATGGCATCTCTCAAACAGACAGGGATGCAAATGAATACAAGGACTTGTTTCCCCGGTCCATCCATTAAACTAGAAATAATTGGACAGCGGCGTTTCTTCTTGTTTTGGCTCCGGGGCTACGGAATGAGAATGGCGTTAAGGTCAAAGTGCAGAACGCAGGTTTAATAGATTTTTTTTTGTTAGTAACATCCAGGTCAGACCTGAATCAGAACACCCTCTGGTACATCGCTGAAAAGGCAGAACCTTCGTTGTTCATGTCCATGGAACTTTACCATATGAGCTACATGCCATTACGCATGGCAAAGCTAGTCGCAGTGGTAAAGTGCTCGCCCTATCATCCGGAGATTGCGAGTTCGATTCCCGGGTGATGCTGTAACCTCTCGCAGCCGGAGGTCTAGAGAGAGCTGATTGGCCGAGCTCT
>JAOVVA010000026.1:4525825-4538802 GCA_028565275.1 Leiocassis micropogon
TTTGGGCTGCAGGCTGACGTTAGACAGAGACAAACGAACGCCAGTGTAGAAGTCAATCAAGCGCCACTACAAAACGCTACATAAACGTCTAGGACGTTCAGCGCATATCCAAAAATTAAATGCCCGTGTGAACAAGGCCTTACTTCAGAAGCAAATGGACCGGTGTCAGTATGCTGGAGCGACATAATCATCACTACTGCCCACCCAGTGGCACTGAAATGCCACACTGAGAACCTGATGCAGTCATGATCGATTCACTCTTTTTTTTTTTTTTTAAGAGAAGCGCTCACCTTTGCCACTCGCAGAACTCCTGGCACTTTCGCTGTACCTGCCCCAGTTTGGGCTGAGTGGTCACCTGAGACACCCCTTTCACCGTCACGCCCTCCAGGAACACGGCGCCCTAAAACGGAGCAAGGAGCAAAGAGAAAGAAGTCGAGCAACATTCAGGAGTGTAAAAAACATGTTGATTATTTTACCAATTTACACAATTTACACCATACAAGTCTGATATGTCACTTGGGTTGTTGTTATTGTGGTGGTGTTTTGTTTTTTCTTAAGTTGAAAAATGCAAATTATGCTCCAAATTTTATTTCTTTTGGTTTATCCAAAAGTTTCTCAGTAAAAAAAAACAAAAAAAAAACATCTACTTTAGTATGCCATGACCTCAGGATGATCCCTTTCTTCAGAAAAACAGCATGAGGATAATCCGCTTATCAGGGCGAAGAAAAGCAAGGAGAGCGGCGCTATCAGAGCAAACCATATGCGCCAGCACAACATCTTCGTGCGCAGGGTTTAGATCTTAAGTCGCTCTCCGAAACAGAATAAACGACAGAAGACAGAAAGACAGAAAAGCGTCACTCGATTTTACTGCCTTGGTTCAGACTGATTTATTGTGATTGTAAGCACCAAGTCTGGGTTTAGTTCTTTTTTAGCCTGTTATTACAGTAATATAGGTACAAATCTGGACACTCGATGCATTTCAGTCTGGATGTATCTTAAAGGAACCGCAAGCAGCAAGCGGCGTAACCTGGACATGGACGACACAGATCGTCACGATTAGAACTGGACTCTCGATTCGATAGCATGTGCATGTCTCAAGCAGCCATACATCTTACACGCTACAAGGATCTATTAAGCCCTGAAATGCTGTGCGACTCGCGGTGTTGATAGTTTAAACGCCGTCTTTTAAATTCCCTGCTCCGCACTCCAGTCCAGCAGGTGGCGATATCGAATTAACTGGTCATGAAATCAAAAGAAGGAGTAGCGAAGTAGCGATACTCTCTCAAAACACGAGTACTTACATAAGCTGGAGGCAATATGTATGTTTTTAATGCTCATTAATTGTCGAAAAGTGGTTAGCACTATGACCTCGCACATTCAGGATCGAGGGTTCGATTATCGCCTCGGTTTGCGTGGAGTTTGCATGTTCTAGTCCGTGCATCCTTCCATAGTCCAAAGCCATACAAATTAGATTCATTGGCGTTCCCAAATTGCCCGTAGTCTGTGTGTGTGTGTGTGTGTCCTGCGATGGACAGGCACCCAGTCGTCCAGGATGTACCCAAAGTCTCCTGGGATAGGCTCCAGCCAAGCTGGCATTCGTCTCTCAGAGCAACACTAGGCAGTCATGAGCAAGGGGGCAGAAAGCGCTTTAATCTCGGGGCTCACGTGAGGTCACATGACTCAAAGGACGCTAGCCTTCTCCATCTCGAGTCAGTCGATGTCACGTTATCGGTATGATTAGTCACTGGTCAGGACTAAAATGGTGAATTATGGTGAGCCGTCACTACGGAGAAATCCCATTTAAAATGTGGACTGTCAAAACAAGCAGGAAAAAAAAAAAAAAAAAAGATCTTAAACTAGATGAGTGTTAAGAGCCACATGCCCGTCACAGCCTCCTACACACAGATATGCCACTTCAACTTCTCCAAGTGCCTCTGCCAAGCAGCAAGAGGAAACGACTCGCACTAATTACCAGAAAAGAAAACCGAATCCCTGTGGATTGAGGAAAAAAATAAAAATAATAATAATAATAACCTGTGTCATGCTTGATTTGCTCTCTGGAGCCACTGAGAGTCTGGGATATACGGTGTCACGATTTCAATACGGACACTGCAGGGGATATCCTGGCTAATTGAACTTTTCTAACGAGACGGCTGCAGGAAGCCGCACTGATTATCTCACAGTAAGGTCTTCGTTACCTTCCTGGGTTTTAAGACGTGACTTCTGTAACAAAAAGCCTTCGCCTTCAAACTTTTTTTTATTTCTACCAACCCAATTTATTATTCACTCACTCATTGTCTATACAGCTTTTATCCTGTATACAGGGTCAATGGGGGCCTGGAGCCTAATCAAGAAGACTTAGGGCACGGGGTACACCCTGGACGGGGTGTCAATCCATCACCGGGGCACACACATACACACTTACACACTCATTTACACACTACAGGCAATTTGGGAACGCCAATTAGCCTAATCTGCATGTCTTTGGACTGTGGGAGGAAACTCCATGCACACAGAGGCGGAAATCGAACCCAGACCCTGGAGGTGGTCCAAGGGCCCAGGCTCGAGTCTCACCAGTTTGAGTTTCTCTCTTTTCTTCTTGCCCGGATTGGATCCTGACGAACTTGGTGCAGAGTCCTGAGCGATCACATTGCCGTCGTCGTCTGCGTCGTCACTGCCGTCTTCGAAACACCAATCGGGGAGCTCCGGGGCGGCCGGAGTATCGTCCACGTCGCCGAAGCGACGGAACAGCTCTTTCAGGTAGTCTTCTTTATAGATGCCGGGAGAGCGAGCGTGAGCGAACGCTGCCACTGCCGCTTCGATGCTAAACAGGGAAAAAAAAATCAATCCAAGTCCATGATCAGCGGAGATTTAACATCAGGACATACGGTGAAACAAGTGTCTTACGTTACGTTTTAGACGCTGGTGCGAACGGTGAGGCAGAGCATTAGTTAGAAGAATATGTTCATGTTACAGATTTTTTTTTTTTATTACATTCCCCCCCCCCAGTTAATCACAGATTCCTACATTCTTCAATTATTCTTTTTATTATTATTATTATTATTATTATTATTATTATTATTATTATTATTATTATCCTCCACCTAGTCTAGAACTACACCTGAAAATGTCTTGGGTCTGATTTGAAAAGATCCGTCACGTCAAAATCGGGAAATCTGATCTGTGAACATGAACATGAGCCTGGGAGATGGGAGATGACCTTCTCCGAGCCACTTGTCTCTCACAGCTTTAATACATCAGCGCTTCACGGTTTGCCATGAATAATTCATGGTCGAGGCGGGCCTTGGAGAACCTCGCTGTTATCTCTTTGCTCTACAGAGAGGACTGATTTAACTACGAGTTTAAGAATACATCAATTGCACTGGGAAGTTCTTATCAACTATGGCACACGAGGGGGGGATTCAACAGGATGTCCTGAACTTGAGATCTAGTGAACAGTCAGATGCAGCTGCTCAGCAGTGACCTTTAGTCAGAGTACTTAAATGGCCTTTCCTTAACACTTTTTTAGGGCCCAAGCACTATTACATCATAGTGTGTGAGGGTCCTCTTGTTCTTCCAAGGATTTTGAGGGCCCGGGCACTGACATCAGCCCTATTACGTCATATTGTGTAAGGGGGCTTTTGTTCTTTAGGGTCCAAGCACTATGACATCAGCCCTATTACATCATAGTGTGTAAGGGCCCTGTTGATGTCATAGTGCTTGGGCCCTAAAAAACAAAAGTGCCCTTACTCACTATGACATCAGCCCTATTACATCATAGTGTGTAAGGGCAATCTTGTTCTTTAGGGCCCAAGCACTATAACATCAACAGTACCACATCATAGTGCGTGAAGGCACTCTTGTTCTTCTGGGGATTTTTTATTTCCCAGCATCCGGGGAATTTGTAGGATCCTAACATGCTCAAAAACACATAAAAATTCGCAGACAGGTTGGAATCTGTCAACTCAATAGGAAATCAATTATTTTGGGTCGTTTGCAAAATGCATCCCGATGATAACACTTTGATACACTTTTCCTAGGGAATTTATATGATTGCCACCAAACCGGGCCAACGTTATCTCAAGACATTGAGGATGCAAAATTGCAGGAGGATTTTTAATATCTCAAACGGGTCAGCCGGGGCGATGCCTTAAACTTATGCTGAAAGTGGTTAATGTGTTTTTTTTTCTGTGACATTATGACCATACATGAGTGACATCACATTGAGTGACATCACATTGCTTGATTTTTTTTTTCTCCCAGCATCAGGGCGTTTTGAAGGTCCTGACATAAAATCCCCCCCCATTCTAAAATTATGTTGTTAAGGTTTTAAATATGTCCCCACTGTCTTTCTGGTGTGCCTGGATGGCGATTGCGCAGGGTGCTTGGGCCCGCTCATTGTTGCTTGCAACTATATTTTTTAAATTATGGCTGTTGTTTATATTCAAGGGGGTTTTTTTTCCCCTGAAGACAACCTGTATCGTCTGTAATGAACATGTCCATCATGTTTTTTGAAAACACACGGAGCCGTCTTCACGATTTTAATTGCAATGTGTTGAGTGTGTTCTCGGATTTTTGTCTTTTTGCAAAAATGGTGATGATGTGCAATGGAAATCTAGGTATGTACAAAAACATGAACTTGGTGATGCGAGTAAACGAGTCCAACTCGCGCACACACGCACACACACACACACACAGCCAGCCTCTCACCTCCAGTCCATTTTCTCCACCAGGTAGGTGCAGATCAAAAAGCCTGTCCGATTAAAGCCGTGAGTGCAGTGGACACCTGCGGGGAGGAAAGAGACAGCACATATGAGTGATAAACAGTTCCACACAGGTCTTCCATCCATCAGTTTTTATTTTTTTTTGTCAGCTTCCACGTGTGAGGATGGCGTATAATCAATCGATCCAAAGTCGGGTTCACTGCCACGTGACGCCCTGAACCATCCTTCATCATCACGCCCTCAAAACACTCCTCTAATCCTTTTCCTTCCCTTTCATCGTTCTCTTCCTCCCCCCCTCCACTTTGCACCATGCAGCACACGCCGACAAAGCGCTTTCACACACTCGAACGTGACCTCTGGATCTCTGTCTCTGGCTCAACCTCTGTTGCTCTCGTTAATTCCTTCTCTGCTCTCTCATCCTCTCAGTCGCTGATGAGTTTCTGCTCTCGGAGGGAGATGCACGCGAATAGGTGAGAACGTTAGGTCTGAAGTCTGGCTCGTAGTACTTGCACAACATGAAAATAAATAAATAAACAAACAAATTATTGTGTACCGATTTCCACCACAACTGTTATCATGACTATGTGCTAAATATAAAAAAAAAAAATTATTCATCCGAGGCTGAGAGAGAATTTTAATACCGAAATAAAAGAGAGAGAAAAAAAATCCATCAGAGATCTTGAGACTTGGATTTAATTTTTCATTTGATTAAAGGCAAAGAGCAGGCCCGAAGTTTAATACCTAATTTTCCTGGAAGGTTAAAGTGTCTCGAGCAAACGTAACTGATGCGCCATTTAAAAAAACAACAGCCCCGCCCCTCCCCCCTCTTCTCATTAACGATGTGTGAATGCGCAGGCACGCGCGCCGTGGCGCAGGAAGTAATGATGTGAAAGAGGCAAAACAGTGAATCGATGAAAGTTCGTGACCTAAGGGGACTGGATTAACGCAGGCATCTTCTCACACGCCCGGATGTTCTCTGAGCATCCACCACCACCACCCGTCCCCCTCCTGGTTAGAGCCCTCTTTAGACTGACAGACAGTCTCGTCTGGTTCTCGGGTCCTCGGAGATGGGGTTCCGGCCCTTATCATGCCCACTCATGCCCCTCTCTAACTAGTGAACGCCTCCACACCCTCCCCCCCACCCACCTCACCTTCCCCCTAACCCTAGGGAGGTCGTTTCCAAGGCAGCATCAATAAGCCTCTCAGTGCAGCTATGACGATAAAATTCATATATTCCACCCTCTGGGAAACAGCGTGAAGGGCTGTCAGAAGCACGGGAGCACAAGAGCGCCACTTATAGGACGTATGATAGAATCACTCTCTCTCTCACACACACACACACACACATATAAATGCGATGCAATTTACACAGTATATATTTCTCATATATGTAGTTACACAGTTTTCTACTTTATTTCTTCCTACAATTATTTTTTTCTTCCTTTTTTCCCCCCTACTACTGCCAAATTCTACTCTCCATGACATCATCACCATTATCCTGACCTAACCTCTTCTCTTCCTCCTCTTTCTGTCTAAGGGTCTATTTGGAAAACAAGGGAAGCAATGTAGTCTCTGCCGTAGTGCTTCCCAACTCCCTACCCTGGATCAGGTTTGCTCGGTTCCATCAGGTTTGCTGGGCAGAAACGTCCATTTTGTTCGGTCGCTGTTTTACCTGCAACATACAGTAACACAACCTGGAAAAAGGATCCAGAGGAGAAGTCTAGAGGTATCGAGAGTTCATCTGTTTGCTCTCTGAGGTGAACAGCTGTTTTGATTTGATGTCAAACCTTCTTTGACTTTTTGTTCCTTAAAATTGTTACCTGAGATACTCGTCAGTGTATCGTTCATCCTTTATAAAACCCTATAAACCTTCCTATAAAAAGATTTTCCATGTGCAATCATATTTCTTGATAGAAAACGTTTACTTAATAAACAATTACAGGAAAAAAATTTATAATAACCCGGATTGCTACTAGAATTGGTAAATGTTCACAGGAACGACTGCAGTGGTGCAGACTTTAAAATAAATAAATAAATAAATGATGCTCTGGGAAAATGTTACAGTTATCCGAACATCACTGAGGCCTAGATGTTTGGTGCAAATTCATGCATATTTAATTAGGCAACGCATAATCAAATGCAAATTTTAGCAAGAACAAAAAAGTTTGAATCTCAGTCCAGTTATCACAACCATTAACACCGCTCTCGTAAAGTGTTAGATTTAACACTTCATTCCTAATTAGTTTTTTTTTCCCTCTCAATAAAAAAAAGAACTATTTTTGACTTTGAACTAAGAGCTTTGTTGTACGATACAGGCAGAACTGTGTGAAATATCGGAAGGGGGCGGGGCTTCAAGAGTGTCGGTTGACGACGAAGAAATTGACCCACCCCTCATT
Source organism: Leiocassis micropogon (assembly GCA_028565275.1). Classification (NCBI taxonomy): domain Eukaryota; kingdom Metazoa; phylum Chordata; class Actinopteri; order Siluriformes; family Bagridae; genus Leiocassis; species Leiocassis micropogon. The sequence continues at coordinate 4,532,946 of JAOVVA010000026.1, forward strand.
TTCCCTTTATGAAATTAAATTACCTAGCTTAAATGAAAGAAATGTGACCAAATTTGTCCCTGCGACACGCTGCAAAGTGCCAAAAGATGTAATATGAAATTTGTCTGTTTACGCAACAATCTCAGCAGCGACCTCATTTCCCCTCTCGTCTGTTCCAACCACTCAGCGTTCAGCATCACCAGTATACTAATCACCATCCTGATCTTCCGTCATCATCTGCATCTGTTTCTTCATGCCTTAAGTTAGTTTTTTTTTTTTTATGCTTGAATGATTCATAGGTCACTGTGGGTCTTAACAAACAAAAAAACATTTCTCTGAAACTGCTCATGTACAGGGACTGGACTGAAAATGAGAGACAAAAACAGTCCTCCAGGAAGCCTGAAGAACTATTCCTCTAGACTACATTAATAATACAAGAAACTCTGTCTGTTTGGATGCAAAATATGAAAAAGGAGTGGGGCTCAAGACTTTTGCACATTATACTTCCACATCATCATCATCCCTGCTAGGAACTGGGAGATGGAGGTACGTTTGCTAAAATACTCTCCAGAGACGAGCGAGTATATTGCGTAACCCCGTTACGGCCTGAGCATGTACGGATTGCTCTGAATTAACAGAAGTTGTTTATTTCGGCTTTCTGGAGAAACCTGTGATGTATGAATCACCGGCATGACGACTCAACAGGATGACGCGGACTCGGGCGGCTCGCTCGTGGCGGCGTCGAAAGTCCGTCGTGCTCGAGTGAAGCGCTCGTCGGTTCGATGTTTCATGAGATTCTGCAGATGGTCTCATCTTCCGTGAGATGAAACACCAGGATTGAGAAATCGGTTCTAATATCTATGACGAGACTCAAGAACCGGAAGGTCCAATTAATTAAGACGGCAATAATTAAATATTAATAAATAAAAATATATATATTGCTAAAACCATGCTCTTCTTTAACAAGAAATGTTTAATTGTTGAGATGGTGAAACATTTTTTTAAAAAGGGGTCAGAGGTCAAAGGTCAAAAATACCTCAAGCCCCCTGATCATAATCTAACAACTGTTGGATAGTTGAGAAATTCCCAGGTCCTAAACAAGAAGTGCAATCATTTTTAACGCAAATATATTCATAAAAGACTTAAAAGGGTATTAAATCATATCAGAACTTTTTTAATCATTTATTTAGCCACTAATCCAAGCAGATTTCCACAAACACCCGTTACATAACCTTCTCCCAATGCAAAAAAAAATGTATAAATCACCTCACTTTTATGTCACCTCAGATCTCAACCTTTCTCCTTATCAGAAAAACTCCACTTGATGCACAGATCTTAGATTAATCTGACTTTCTCGGCATGAAATTGAGCTGGAGATTAAAAGAACGTCATGTTTTATTCATCTTTTTCATTCACATCAGTAGCACAGGTAAAAAGATTCTAAAATAACTTCTTGAATTTCCAGGATGATGCAGCAGCCGCAGTGCGTCCCTCTCTAACTCTAACACTAAGGAGACGTGGCCGAGTCCTGGATCGAGAAATGTCAATCAAACCTCTCCTTTAGGATATGACGTCCCCTTAAACTTGCTTTTTGTACTTGGAGTGCAGTTTGGATGTTTAATATGTGATTTTCACATCATACGATAATTTTAAATATGTTCCTCTGAGATTTTTTAATGGAGGACCATATGAGAAGGAGAAATTAAATTTATTCCAATCCGGATGCCAGTCCGACGCTACACTAGCTCCCTCTTCTGGACACAGGTACATGTATCTCAACTATGAGGGGTGTTCAAGTCAACCCGAGACCTGTGATAAATTAAGGTGTAAAACCTATTGACATTTACAGACGAATTGAAGCGCAGTACGGTGATGAGACTCTTAGAACAGTGCAAACGTTTTAAAGAATGACGATCCTGTAAATGTCGATCTTGGCCGTGGTGGCTCTGAGCCCACTGCAATCGTTCCCGTGGACATTCACTGAGTGGAACGCCTGACACTTGAAAATCTACAGATAACTTGTCGCCAACTTGTGCAAGAGACGCATCTGTCTGTGGGAACTATACACACAATCATTCCCAAACACCAAGTGCACATTACAGCAACTCAGCTGGGAGTTTTTGCCACGTCCCCTTTACAATCCTGACCTCATGCCAAGGTATTTCCACATGTTTGGGGCATTAAAGGAGTTCCTGGGAGGCCAGTGTTTCAGACGTGAAGCAGGCAGAGAAAACTTTCTACCTTGATGGTGTCCAAGCACTAGTGAAACACTGGGATAAGTGCATTAGTGTAGCAGGGGATTATATCAAAAGTCCCGGTTTGACTTGAACACCTCTCGTACATATAAAAATGCAACAGCAAGACTTAAAACTCCTTGACATGACACACTCCATCATGCGCTAAACTGTAACACTGTCTTGCTTTTTTTTTCTCTCGTACCTATGACTCACATGATATATTCCTTATATACATCACTTATATTCCAACATACAATTGGCCATGTTTGCAAACGGAAACATTTCACTGGACTAATTTATCAAAAAATAAAAGTTTCACAAAAGAGTGACAGCTCATTTGCTCGCAGCGACGCCCACAAAACTCCATATCAGGTCAAGTGAACAGCCAATGAGGAGCACAAAATGAACAATCACGGTCAATCACTTCACTCAATTCTTGACTCACTTTCATGCAGAAAAATATATATTTATTGACATAATATTCATACGTAGATCTTTTTTTTTTTTTGAGGCATTTGTTTACTGACTAACACTGACTGAGAGAACATTTTTAAATTCATACACAGATAATGATAAACTATGACTTCATCTATACCAGCGAAACACAACAACAACACTATTGAAGTTCTGCACTGTTGAATTCTTCAATCGGATTGGTCAGAAGGAGTTAATCAGCCAGCAAGTTCCAAGTTCCAAAGTTTCACTTTTATTCAGTTGTACTACAAGTCTAAGGGGAATAAAACACTTCCTGAAGTGCTTCAGGTCTTTTTGTGTCTACGATGCCGTCTCCTGTCTGGACATGCAAAGGAAAAGACACATCACTACGTATTTAAGGCTGATCACGACAATGTCCTTGGTTATCTCACTGCTGAGGTTTTCTGCATGTTTTTTTTTCCAACATAATCAAATTCCTCACTCCGGTGCTTCTCATGTCCGACTGCAAATCTGCAAAAACCGAGTATCTCTGGACTCTGGACTCACCCTAAATCGTACAGCTTCTCATTTTAAACGGATTTCCACATATGTAAGCTATGAGAAAAAATTATGCAAAACAAACAGCATGGGTTAATATATTTTTTACAGTTATTTTTTTAATAGGTTCGACTTTTACTGCCAGTTAATCGATTAATGGTTCATGTGTGGTACGACAAGATATGGAGCGACTTTCCACAGCCTGGTATTCGTGCTACAGAGCGTTAAATTCACACATCTGATCGGTCGCACTACTTTTTTTATTGCAGTAATGACAGCTTGGTTTTCTTTCAATCATTTCCTTTAGATATTTATATTAGAAATATATCACACTTTGGGTGTCAGATCAGTGAACCATAGCTTGACTAATAATTCAGTTCAATTTGTTTTTGGCTGTTTCAATCAGATTCAACACCACTGAAGTTGGTCTAATTTGTCTCGAGCAGCTATTTCTTACAGGGTTTGAAGTATTAAAAAGTACTAAAAGTGTTTCTAATGATCATTGAAACACTGTGTAATTGTGATGTTGACTGTTTAAATGTCATCATGTCAATATTTTCTTTTTCTTCTTTAATCTTCCACTCCACACTACATTCCAGGAGAGGGCAGTATGGCACCAACCTCCCATAAACTCCCATAAAAAGTTTTACGTGTGTAATCATTTGGAACCAACAAGTCAATTATTAGAATCAACCAACATAAGAAAACATCACAGTTGAATAAAAATAGGACGTTCAAACTGCCAAAAGTACCAAATTGCACTCCTGGGTAAACTATTATTGAGAATAACTCGAACCGAGTTTCCAATTACAGTTAGTTTGGGAATTCTGAAAATCTCATCACCTACTGAAAGCTCTGGTGTACATACGAGTCTTTGAATACTTTTAATGTCATGACAATAATCAGGATGAAAGCAGAAAGCTTAACAGAGGGACAAACATCAGTGTCTGAGGTTTGAGCGTAAAAAACACTGAACGTTTTACAGCCCAACTGCTCTGACGTACCTCCTAACTAATGCTGAATGATAACGCTGTTTCTGTATAGAACCCGTTAAATCCGACACTGAACCATCGATTCTTTTTTCTATAATAATCTATAATCTGGTCAGTGCAAGAAATATCTCTTTGGATTTTAATCACTTAATATGTTACATATATTTATTTTACTGACACGATAAAATGTTACATTAACCTGGAGTTTGAGGGAGAAAAAAAAAATCCACTCAAGACTTTGGAAACACCAATTAGCCTAATCTACATGTCTTTGGAGTGTTGGAGGAAACCATAGTACTCGGAGGAAACCCGCAAAGCACAGGGGAGAACATGCAAACTCCTCGAACACAGACTGGATGCGTGAATCAAACCCTTGACCCTGGAGATGCGAGGCCACAGCGCTAACCGCAATACAACCGTTCCGCCAAGCTGCATCATACGCGAGAGGTGAATTTTGAAGCCTATAAACCCTGAAACACTTGCCTATGAGTTCAGTGGGATTCTTCTGTATGAAGCTCTCGCATATCCTGAGGAACGTATCCATCGTCTCTTTGGAGGGGCACTCACCGTGTCTGTATGAGAGAGAAGAATGCTTTACTGAATACATAAAACAAAACACGTTCTTTCCTCTCAAAGGAACATGTTCGTTTTTAAAACTAATGGACTAGAAATAATCTTATCCTGCTTTGTGTGTGTAAATTTCACAAATGAAAAAAAAAAAATCTCTTTAATGATTATAAATTATATATAAACTATGACTGAGAGTACTTTTAATTAATGAAGCTGAACAGGTTTAGGTTAATAATGCATACTTGTTTTTATACTAAGACACTGATTACTTACCCTTTACAGTGAAGTTTAATGTATTTGATCCCTTCTTTTTCGATATCTATTCGGTCGTAAAAGCGTGTCGTGTTCGTCAGATCGATCAGCAAGCCCATCTTGACCTGGAGACAAAAAAAAGGAGAAAGCTTTTGTTTTTTTTTTTGCATGTTGTGTAACACTGTGCCATTTTACAGTATGGTCCTATCTCAGGTGCGTTCACGCTGAAAATGGTTGCAACCCGCGAGCTCACTTTTGAGACTTTGGAGGCGTCTGAGGCAGTAAAACATCGCCGTGTCTTTATAATGTAAACTATATAACTGAAACGCAGAGAGTTACTGCACGTGCTGCTCAGTTAAATATTAAACTCTTGTATTTGATGTTGTTTTGTATTGTTTAAATGATGCGCTTGGTTTTTAAGTCAGAAAACTAATGTTATGAGGAGCGGGCTACATTTAATTCATCATTAAACCTTTAAAATTGAGGTTCAAAATTGGGTGAACATGTAAATATAACAATGCGATCCTTAAAGAATTAAATCGCCACTCTTATTACACTAAGGCTGCAACTAACAACTATTTTAATAATCGATTAATCTGTCGATTATTTTCCGGTTAATCGATTAATCAGATTAAAAAATTATGGAAACCGTGAAAAGCATTCATTTCCAACCCTTTAATCAAAAACAGAACTAAAATCTTTAGAAAGTGCACAAGCATGTTGCTCCTTGAGCTGTTATAATAATAAAATAAAAATGGACTAACACAAGAAACATAGACATGTATGCTTTACATCTGCCAAATAGATATAGTGGAACCCTGGATTACGAGCATAATTCGTTCCGGAAGCGGCTCG
>JAOVVA010000026.1:4551048-4593004 GCA_028565275.1 Leiocassis micropogon
AGTACATTCCATCACAATACAATACTTTTTGTTTGTTTTTTTAATAATATTCCTTGTTGCTCAGCCGCACACAGAATTCAGTGTTGTTTTTGCTAACCATTCATCAGTACCAGTTCTGCTGGTCTTAGCCCTGTAAGCTGATTTAACACATGTGATTTACATCAGGAACGGATATGAATCGCTCATAAACTGAACCAATCAGGACTGAGCTGTTTGGGGCTTTCATAAAACCACAGCGGAAAACCACTGATGCAACCCACGTGTAACATGTAAACTGTCCCGTTTTTTTTCTCTTTTCTTTCTGTGCTTTAGACAGTATAATAACAAACACCTCACAGCAAATTGGTAGCATGTTTCTATATACTAGAACTATCACATGTCATGGATGACTAGCAATATTAGCAGTTTTGTAGCATGAGTTATCACTCACTCACTCTATACCACTTCATCCTGTATATATAGGGTCACAGGTGGCCAGAGACTTACGGCACACCCAGGACGGGGTGCCAGTCGATCGCAGGGGACACGCACATACATGCAGTACACTCAGGGCATACAAACATGCACTTATTCACACACTACGGACAATTTGGGAATGCCAAAGATACTGTAGCTGTATCTTTACAAATTCTCTTCCCTGGAAAGCTTGAACCTGTTCCAGCATGACAATGACCCTGTGCACAAAGTGATCTTCCGTCACCATTACAGCTCAGAGCATTTTAGTCATTTTTTGTTTTTCTATTTTGTAAATTTTTTTAAGAAACATATATAAGGCTCAGGTTTGTGTAATATAAAGTGGGGTATCCTTTTTTTCTGCACAACCTGATCTCATTATAAGGCCCTTAACTGCTTTTTGTCTGAGAAATTGACGGTTAAGGGGCCTTGCTCAAGACCCGAACAGTGCCAACTTGGTGGTCGTGGGGTTTGAACCTGGGATCTTCTGGTTGTTTTTCAGTTGTTGCTGTGACTAAAAATAATAAAAATACACTAATTTTAAGAGTTCTACATTCCATAGACGTCATTCCCAAATTCCGGTTAGAGGTAACATTTACATACATGTTATAAAAGTAATGATAATTTTCATTCTGCAGACATATCCAAAAACCCAAATACACAGTTTGATGTCTCGAGCCTCCGGCACGCCGGCAAGGACTCCGTATAAGCACATATATGTTTTTTTAATCGTCATTGACCTATGCTGTGTTGTTGGCACAGATCTGTGCCACTTGAATTTTAAGGGTTATGTCATGGTTTGCCAAATTTGATGTCTAGAAGTTCATCTAATCAACAACTTTTTGATGAACATGAACATCAACCCTTTCTTATTTGGGTGATAACGGCTAGCAGGGATTGATCTGCAGTCATACAGAGTGTTAGTGAAGCTGGAAGTTCTGTATAACAGGAGAGGTTAAAATGTTTAAGTTAATATCCTGAGAGCCTTGACTCAAAACCTAGTGTAAAGCCTTCCCAGAAGAGAAGAGTGCAGGTTATTATAACAACACTTAAGTGGGACTAAATGTGTAATGGGATGTTAAACATATGATGAAAAAATGGGTGTGATGATCTAGGGTGCACTTACTTTTGGACATGTTTCTTTTGTGTTTCCTGTGTCTGTCGAGTTACACATCCCGGAAAGTTGTTAGGGGATTTCTACATAGCTAAAGAAAAAGAAAAAAACCACCACCACTTCTATTACGTAATGCGCCGGATGGTATGACCATATTTGGAACATCCCGCTCTGACGTGGTTTCGGTTAAGTTACGCTCATGCGTGTCCGCTCGCGCTACAAAACAAAAACATTTCTTGTCATTAATTTGGGACACTTTTGTTAAAACGTTTCGAAATTTTGCCAGGAAGGAAAATCCTTTACATGAGAACATTTAAACGAAAAAAATAATTTTTTTTATTCAGCTCCAGCCCTGAAACAAGTCTATTTTAGGTTTTTTCTTTGTTCAGAGGATGAGGGGAGGCGGCGCCAAGGGGGCGTGGTTTGTGGTTGCTGCGCTACAAACATGAAGAACAGGAACTCGCGCGTATCATAGCTACGCCATTTCAATAGTACTGTAGATAGACAGTGGTCGAGCTGCGCCATTTTGGTTGAAACTTTGCGCTCGTGCTTTTGTGAGCGCTTTTAAACTTGTCGACGAAGTTGTTCTTGCTTCAAGAAAACGAATTGGTCTAATTTGGGATCGGAAGGCCAATTATTATTATTTTTATTTATCAGAGGAGTTCCCCGAGGTGTGCCTTGGTGTATTGCTGCTTGTTGTTTTTGCAGCGTACAGGAAGCCATTTTGGACCCTCCGTTTCTCATGTATCCTCCATCCAGCAGTTTGGAGATGATGTTGGGTGAAACGCTCGGTGTTGAACCGAGCCTTGGTAACGTCGGGAACAATGAAAGGACTCTGCTGATTTCCTACGGGAACCTGAACACGTCCAGCAGACGGACTCTGCTGAAGAAAGGAGGACACCGGGTCCGGCTACAGAGCAGAAATTTCCATAATCAGGCTCAGCAGCAAAGGCAGGCGGCGGTGGTGTTGAGGAACAACACGGCGTGTTTAGCCGACATCATCAACAACAATAACAACAGCAGCAGTGAGGTTAAACCCACATCACCGAGCAATAACACCGAGCTTCCGGTGAGCAGAACAGCGCCGAGTGGCTCAGCTCACCTCAGAACAACAGCCAAGAAAGAGGTGCGTTACAGTTTAAATTTGCAGTAAACGGTTACTTTTATTCACTTGTACCGATAACCTGGAAGGTGTGTAAAACATACCGATATATTTTTGGTGCCCTAAACAAATTTCTTCTATTCATTTTTTTGTACCGGTAACCTGGAAGGTATGTAAAACATAATGGTTTTATCACCACAAATTATTCTATTGTATAGGATATTTTAATATACTAACATGTTTTACATACCTTCCAGGATATCCGTAAAATCTACACAAACAGACTTGAAATTACAATCTGATTACTTCGAAACTGTTTGTGCAAAGTGTGAACTACACCTTTGGCTTCTGTACCTTTTTAAATTGCTTTCTAACAGAATTTTCTACTCGGTCCCTCATCGTCTGTACCACTTTGTCCTGTATACAGGGTCTCGAGGAGACACGGGGCGGGGTACACCCTAGACAGGGTGCCAATCCATCGCAGCACACACACTCACTCTCAGATTTATTCACACACTATGGGCAATTTGGGAGCATCTTTGGACTATGGAAGAAAACTCGAGTAGCTGAAGGAAACCCACCAAACACACAGACCAGAGGCAGGAATCGAACCCTAGACTCTAGAGGTGCGAGGCCACTGCGCTAAGCCACCATGCCGTCCATATTTTCTAACGGTATCATATTTTATTTGGCACAGTGGTATAGTGGCTAGCACTGTGACCTCGAACCTCCTGGGTTGAGGTTTTGATTCTTGTTTAAGGTTTGTGTGCATGGAGTTTGCATGCTCTCCCCGTGCTTGGTGGGTTTCCTGCTACAGTCCAAAGACATGCAGATTAGGCTAACTGGTGTTCCCAAATTGCCCATAGAGTTTGTGTCAGTGTGTGTGTGTGTCCTGCAATGGATTGGAACCTTGTGCCCAAAGTCTCCTTGAAAAAAGCACAATATTTCACTTTTTTCCTCTAAATTGAATTTATATTGATCAGTAGTAGTTATTGTTTGGAAATGGTGAACAACATTGGAATGATAATTATAATATTGATGTAGATTATAGTACAGTGAAGTTCTTGCGCTTCTGGAGCGTTAGCTTGGCAGTGCAGTCGTGCAAAAAAACAAAGTAAAGTGCTCAGGGTAATGGGGAAGCACTGACGTCAGGTTATTTGGTGGCAGAATGCTTATCTAATCGTGTGCTTAAAGCCCGAACGCGAGCACTACACGTCACAGAGGGAGGAGGGGGAGGTGCATAAAGGGCCTACGTGCAGTTTGAAATGTCGGTCATGACCGCTAGGTCAGATGCCATTCGTTCTTATTATGTTCTCCATTTTTCGAGTCTAATTTTTCTCCCCTCTGTTTGTCCAACAGCTGCTGAAATCGAAAACGGGACGAGTAGAGAGAGGGAATCAGTCGAGTAGGCCGTCTCCACACGTTGCAGACAAACACAAGCCGTGCACTCCAAACCTGAATGCACATGCTCAAAGGAGCAGACACATCAGATGCGAGAACAGGGACAGGAAAAGGCCTCTGAGCTCAGCAGACGTGCAGAGAAACACCAGCGGCGAGCTCTTATCTCAGGAGAATCTCAAAGAGACGGAGAAGATCTACGCCGGAGCCAAGTTTAGCGAGCCGCCTTCGCCGAGTGTGTTGCCCAAGCCGCCGAGCCACTGGGTGGACGAAAACAGCCCCAAACATTCCGACAGCAGCCGGGAGCAGATGTCCGTGCATCTGAAAACCATACTCAAGGTCCAGTCCAAGCCATGACTCCAGCTACAAAAACACCGCCACCACTATTAATGATAAATAATATTAATTAAAAAAAAAGAATCCCTGTATTTTCGGAGCAAAAAAAAAAAAACATCTCAGGCAAAAGAAAATTGTCAGAAATTAAGATTCGAAGCTTGTTGCAACAGGAAGTGTTGAATTTTGACTGGAATATCAAACATGTCTTGCGTTTGTCTTTAGGAAGAGACCTCGTGTTCATCTTTTTTTAAAAACAGAATCTTGTGTAACTGTAAATACTGTAAGACATGTATATATGTGTATAATTTTTTTGGATGTTATTTTAACAGAAGAGTAAATCTAGTTTTGTTACTGAAACCTACGGTGATGTTTTCACCATGATTTAATGGTATGCTCTTGGCAAGTGTACTGAGTGAGGGAACGCACACGTCCCAGGACGCACAATTTACATGGAAAAGGTTTGCCTAGTTTTGCACAAGACTGAAAAACCAACACGGGTCCCCTTTAAGATGTGAGGATGAACTAGCGATGCGACGCTACGGCCGAGTTCGGGTTTTTCTGTATCGTGGACTGTCTTGGAAAGGGAGTGGAAGTTTTAAAACAAGAGGACTGTGAAAGGAGTATGAGGAACACTGCCTACAAACGAACAAATCATGGACAGCACTTCGGAAAACAAATGATTTGTTACACCATTAACACAAGCGTAAAGCATCAGCTGTTCTGGTAACAGACTTTTTTTCTTTTTTTTTCTCCATTCTGTAGCATTTTGCCTGGTTTATTGGATTAAGAATGTCGATTCAGATTTTCACACTGTGAGAGAGTTTTGTGGTTGTGATGTGTTTACATATCTGTGAGGGGGGGAAAATAACCAGGTGTCTCTCATCCTCCTCTGTTTTGTTTTTTTTACTTTTCAACTTTGACTAAAACCCAAGACATTTCTTGTATTCGCAGAAAAAAAATCCAACACGTTTTGTTGCAACACTGATTGATTTTAATGTTCGGCCTTGTTTTAAAAGTCCTGAAGATAGCATAACTTGGGTCCACGTTTATTTAATTGGTCTGAGAAACGTTATGAACGTTTTTAACAAAAAGTGTTATAAAAAGTGAAATAAAGAATTTGGCCATCCCCTTTAGTTTGTTTTCTTGTCTTTCTTCGCTGCAAAGTGTGTCATTAGAAAAGGCTTGGTGTATTTAACAGTTTCAAAAAGAATTAAAGGTCAGATTATGTGTTTGTATTTTAGATCTCCAAACATGTCTTTTAAATTTTCAGCTCGGATCATACATTCTACTATCTTTGTTTTTCTTTGTCTTGCTCCTTTTCCAATCTGCCCCTTTGCAAAAATACATTTCTTAGCCAAACAGAACACAGTTATTGGAAACGTCCATGGATTGAATCTTTATCAGGCATTTCCTTCGTGCATTTCTGATAAACAAAATAAGGTAGTAACAATATAGCCGATATGTAAGAACGTTCATTCCTGAAGACAATCCTTAATGGTTAACAACCTGTTAAAACACCAAATACAGATGTGATGACATCATTAACTGCTAAACACTAACAGCTAGTCGAGCCATTCTAAAGAGCTAAATGAGGCCAGGTTTGCAGTTAGCCATTAGCTTAGCTTTACTTACTGTAACTCTTGAGGTAAAGTTCTCTTAATGAGAATGGCCTGAGCAATGAACCAGAAAACAGTCTCTGGGTGTATAAGGTCACATTGGGGGGGTTGCTCACACAGAGCAACTGGAGACCCATGTCTATAAACAATAAAAAGTGAGTTGTATGTTTATGATAAGGGTATATAGGATGGATGGATAATCAGCAGCTTCTGGAGACTAGTGAAAAGAAGCGTAACAACAGCGCCCCCTGTCTTATAATAATGCCCATAATTTCAACCGCTGTGCTTTTTTTTTTTTTTTCTTAACAAAAATGCACAATTAAAGGTGTTGCTTTATTAAAGCCAAGTTATATATGCATATATACACAGAAATTATGACAGTAATGACTCTTCTCAGGGAATTTTCCCTCATCTCCAGCTCGTTCATTAGGGACAAACCGTCTCCTATAGGATGATTTGCGTTTTTTTGTATTTTTACCCAGAATGCTTTATTCCGGTATAGCTCCTTTACAGTAGGAGGATATCCATTGTTAAGACTGCTATACAAACAAAACTGAAAAAAAGACTGCTATAAAAACAAAATTGAATTTAATTCAATATAGACCAATTACACCAATTTCTAAACTCTAATTTTATTTGTCACATAAACAGCCATACACAGTGTGATATGAAGTGAAACGCTTATACGACCGCAGAGGAGCTAAAAATTTCAAAATAAGAGTTTTCAATAAGAGGTGATTTTTTTTTTTTTTTTTTTTACAAATTAGGAATATAGAAAAATATAGAAAAAATTTTAGCTGTAATTTTTTTTTACATTTACATCATGTACAAATAATAAAATAAAACAGAATTAATGTACAATATAGAAACCATTTCCAGACATGAGCAGGGCAACGTGCAGAATAATGTGCAAAGTCCCAGCTGAATATCAACGTTTTCATATGCAGTCTACTCGGGCAGACTGTTGTGCAGCTGTGTCTGCTACAATCACTGCAATGTTATATAACACCTAGGAATGCAAAGGTCAATGGCACGTTGTTGCATAACGTTTCAGTTCACCTCCTTCTGCACACGTCGGTTTGAAATCAGTGCTTTTTGTGACTCTGAAGAGTAAGACTAGCATCAAAAGGAGGACTTTACAGACTTCCACTCATAGCTTTAACAGAACACAGATAGGAGATCACATTACACATGGGAGTGAAGTGGGTTAGACTTGAGTGCCGACTGATCTAACCAGTGATTTAGTTTTATTCTCACTTCTTAAAGGTTTTACTGACTCATAAATAGAAGTAACAGACAACTAAGTCATTGGTTTTTGTTTTGTCGCATTGCTTTGCTCTGCTGATACAGCATGGGTGAAAAACTCCAGGCACTAAAACAGCAGGTTTGTGTCTCCATTGACGAGGCCAAGGACAAACTACACGGATTAGGAGATGCAATATGGCGCAACCCAGAGCTCGCATTTGAGGAGAGACAAGCCCATGACACCCTGGTCCACTTTTTTACACACGAGAAAGGGTGGACCGTGGAGGCGCACTACAAACTAGAAACAGCATTTCGGGCCACGTGGGGACCTGTAGGTGGAGCAGACGGTGACACTGTGGTGAATGTGGCGTTCCTGTGTGAGTATGATGCTCTACCGTCTATAGGCCACGCGTGCGGCCACAACCTGATAGCAGAGAGCGGAGCTGCGGCAGCGGTCGGCCTGAAAGCGGCGCTCGAGAGCGGGGAGGCGTGGCCTGTGCCAGTCAAGGTGCGCCAACTAAGTCTGGGCATGAATATACAGCATAAGTAATTTTTTTGGAATTGTAAGTAAGTGAATATATATTCAGGCTTTTGATTGAAGATCAAAAATCCAGTATCTCAAAATGTTTAAATTTAAGTTTGAGTAAATTGCTATTCATACAATCAGTCTAGTTCAGAACACGTATGTGGGAGACCGCTGGCTTGACAGTTGTCCAGAAGACAATCATCAACTCCCTCCACCAGCAACACCAAGTATAGAAGGTCACCACTGTTCCAGAGTGTTGCATCAAAACATATTCATGGAAAGCTGACTTGAGTGTTGTAGGAAAAGGTGCACAATCAACAGGGATGACCGTAGCCTTAAGCAAACATGATTCAAGACCTTGGGAGAGTTTCACAAAGAGTACAGTGAGGCTGGGGTCAGTGCATCAAGACCCACCATGCACAGGCGTCTTCAGGAAATGGACCACACCACAACTGTTGCATTCCTTGCATCAAGCCACCCCTGAGCCAGAGACACGGCTTACCTGGGCTAAGGAGAACAACAGCTAGACTGATGAAAGTACATTTTCAGATAAGAGTAAGTCTTGCATTTCATTTGGAAATCAAGCTCCCAGAGTCTGGAGGAAGAGAGGAGAGGAACAGAATCCAAGTTACTTGAAGTCCAGTGTGACGTTTTAACAGTCAGTGATGGTTTATTGTGCCATGTCATCTGCTGGTGTTAGTCCACGGTATCAAGTCCAAAGTCAATGCAGCTGTCTATCAGGAGACGTTAGAGCCTGGTTTGCTGATCCTGATTTTACTGTAGTTGATTGGCCAGCTTGCTAACTTGCCTGACCTGAACCCCATAAAGAACATATGGTGTATTGTCAAGAGCCTTGTTTGTTGTAAATCCTTGTCAAAAATCTTGAGATAGAATATTGTAAAATTTTGAGATGCTGATTTTTTTTTTTCTTCTCATGAGTTGTAAGCTGTAATCATTGAAAGAAAACAAAAAAGTTTGAAATATTTCACTTGTAATGAATCTACCGTAGAACATACCTTTTCACAATGTTAACATTTTTTAAGATGTACTTTATACACGCACATGCACTACCAGTCAAAAAAAAAAAACACTTTCATGGTCTTTCTTGATTTTTATTTCTTTCTACTTATATAAAATAATACTGAAGGCGTGCAAAATATACAATAATCTCCTTTAAACAGTTGACATTGCGATGTTTCTGCTACTTTATGATCTGTAAATCCTTCATAACGGCTCTAATCTGAGGTGCTGGTTGTTAATTGGTGATTTCTGAGGCTGGTGACTCTAAATGAACTTCTTCTCAGAAGCAGAGGTCAGTTCTGGTCTTGCTTTCCTGGGAAGGTCTTCATGAGAGCCAGTTTCATCATGGAGCTTGATGGGTTTTGGAAATGCACTTGACACAGTACTGTTCTTGCGAGAACTGTTCCAGAACAGCTGACTTTCCTCCTGATCTCATTCAAGCAATGTCTGATGAACTCTCTGAATTATTAGGTAACTGTGATAGGGACTCCAGCAGAAGAGGACGAAGGTGGGAAGGTGGACTTGCTGCGAGAGGGAGCATTTGATGGCCTGGATGTGGTGCTTATGGCTCATCCTTCACAGGAAGATGCCACATACATCCCAGATGTGGCAGAACATGAGTAATTTTATATTATACATCGTTCTAATAAGAACTGTTTAGATTTCACTTTGCCCTTTCTTAGATCTTTTCATGCCTTATGTTTAACGTTTCCATTCCAGTTGAGATGGGTTCAGTCACGATTTACTGTATGATGATTATAAGGTCATTGGGGAGTGCTGGTAATTAGAGCAAGAATATTTCTTGAGCACTTCGAGACCATAGTGTGTACAGTATGTGATGTACGGTATGATTTTTTTATTGTTGCTAACTATAAATGCTGAGGCCATATTTTTTTAACATAACTTACTTAACGAGGGAGCCACTTTTAGAGCATGTGCCACTATTGTGTCAATGCTGTGCTCTGGCCGAGTCTCAGAATAGATTCCAGGCCAAAGAGGTCATATGCACATTGGGTAACTAGGCAGATTTGTTTCTGGAACAAGTTTTACATTCTGGCACGACTACAGAAAAAGCAACAGTTGTGATACTATGACGGTGCAGAAACGAATATAGTAAATGAACCGAAAGTCACATATATTAAAAAGGCTGCAGTTCTGTAGCTCTCTCTTCCTTTGTGTCCCAGTTTGGATCCAAAGTGGCCGTGTTTTATACATTGCATAACATCATTGCTTGTTTATCATAGTCTAATCTGATAATGATAGATACTGCTGCCGGACAAAATGGCCTGTCACATTAGACTTGGGTCATGCTCATTTCCATGCATCATTTGAATATGTGTTAAGGTTTCTCTGGCTGATTACACAGACATGACTACACTACACATTTCTGAATAATTGCATTATTTTATGACTGTATTTTGCATGTTGTCCTGCAGCCTTGTAATAAAGTACCATGGACGTGCTTCTCATGCATCAGCGTATCCCTGGGAAGGTGTAAACGCTCTAGACGCAGCCGTCTTGGCCTACAGTAACATGTCTGTACTCCGTCAACAGCTCAGACCCGACTGGAGGGTCCATGGTGAGATTACGTCCTCAGCTTGATAACAAGTGATGTGCAAATCCACAAGAGTGATAGACAGATGAATGCACAGGACATTATATGTATGGAGAGAAAAGCGTGAAGCTGAGTTACAGTATATGTCTTGCTCAGGTATAATAAGGAACGGGGGTGTGAAACCCAACATCATCCCCGACTACACGGAGCTGGAATATTACTTACGCACCCCATCACACCGGGACCTGGCCAAGATCAAAGCCAAAGCTGAGGCCTGTTTTCAAGCTGCTGCTCTGGCCACAGGATGCACGGTCAGTGAGCTGAATTCACACTAGTTGTTAAGTTCGCTCTCAGAAAACTCTTCTTAAAGTTTTATCGATATACATGGCCTGGGCAAAAAAAAGTCACCATTACAGAAAGTCAAATTACTGAAGCAAGGCTGTGTATATAGTGCATATAATATGCTTTTTAAAAGTTATAATTAGAAAAATTAAACCAAGGCTTGTTTCTTACAGGTTGAGATTCTGTATACAAGGAACATGTTTTATGAAATCCTGAGAAACCGCACTTTGGAAAGCCTGTATGAGGAGAACGGGAAATCTCTTGGCATGAACTTCATTACTGTTGAGGATTCATCTGGTAAAACAACAACAACAAAAAACTATCATGTTAACTAAGGGTGAAGTAGTGTGATACATGCACTATACAGTATAATAAGATCTGCTAAGATTGGCCTTAGCATCTATTTTATGGAAAAGCATTCTGTCACAAAATCCAATCATTCATTCATACCGTCCCTCCTTCTTCCTGCTCTTCTATCCAGATCACTCACTCTCTCATCATGTATACCGCTTTATCCTGTATTCAGGGTCATGGGGGCCTGGAGCCTATCCCAGGAGACCTAGGGCACGAGGCAGGGTACGCCCTGGATGGGGTGCCAAGCCATTGCAGCCACACACACAACAACTATGGGCAATTTGGGAACACCAATTAGCCTAATCTTTGGACTGTGGGAGGAAACCGGAGTACCCAGAGGAAACCAACCAAGAACGGGGAGAACATGCAAACTTCAAAACTCCAAGTACAGGCGGGAATCGAACCCTGGACCCTCACGGTGAAAGGCGACAATGCTAACCACTAAGCCGCCGTGCTACATCATGTCTTATCCATCTCACCCATTTTAACCCTGTAGGCTGCCTAGTAGAGTTTAGGAGAAGACCATGCATGCAAATCTCAGTTTTTCTCCTTCTCATTTTGCCTGGCTTTGCTTCCACCCTCACCATCATCATCCTCTCTGACACACATACCTGCACCTACACTTCCTGTACACCTACTGTATATCCCTTCACTCGTTAATCATTATTAAAGTAAAATCTTATACAAAACTGTGAGCACTGAACTGTATATTGGTCAGGAAGGGTGCAGGTTGTAACTTATAAGGCAATGCTTTGACTAAAACTAAAGGCTTTTTTTGTGTTTCATATCAGGCTCTAGTGATATTGGGAACGTGACTCAGGCTGTTCCAGGGATTCAGCCTTATTTCTACATCGGTACTGAGGCGCTCAATCACACTGCAGAATACACCACTGCCTCTGGTGAGTCTGAGGAACAGCAGCGTCTGTCAGTGTACTACTGTATATTTGATGTTCCACACTCAACACCTTGTACTGTATTCTTTAATACTCTGTATTTATCAGCCCTGCTGTTCAGTCCCATGTTTACGATGCATTAAGGGCATTTTCGGGTGATTCCATCCATGACTGCGATGTGATTGAACTTTTCTAACAAATGTATTACTTTAAAAAAAATAATTCAACATTGAACACTGAAAGATCAAATATGGTAAGCATAAGGGTCTTTCCACGATTGCAAATATTATTTCAGCTGCTCCTGTCAAGGGGTCGCCACAGCAGGCCATCCGATCCGCACACAACTTTGGCACAGGTTTTTACGATGGATACTCTTCCTGACACAACCCTCCTATTTTTATCTGGGCTTGGGACTGGCACTGCATGCAGTGGTCAGGGTAGTATAGGGTGTGGCGACCCACCAACAGTGGGGCTCAAATATACAGTATAAAACACATAACCTGTGCCAGTTACAACAGATATTTTTTTATATAAATTGCAATAAACCATATGTTAATTGGTATCTGTAATACTACGAGAATCATGTTTTTATCTAGGATAGTCGTTAAGATATAACTGTAAATAATCAGGGGAAAACTTTGTGCTCACCCTGTCCATGTACACTGTTACTTAAAAAAATGTAATCCACCAAGCATCAAGATTTTGAATTTGAATTGAATTGACGCTTTTGTGGCTGTATGACCAAAAGTTTGCTTATAAAATATGTTTAACAAGGTATCACTTATCCAACTGCTTCAATTAGAAGCATGCATACAATGAGTTAGCAGTTAGCGATATTAGCCTCACAGCTTCTATATACAATACAATACACACGTCTGGTTAAGTTAGGAAGTGAGACGTTTTCATTTTCATAATACAAAAGCCCTCTTTTACACTTTGTTTGCAGGTGCAGATGAGGCTCAGTTTTACACACTCCGTACTGGCAAAGCTTTGGCCATGACTGCACTGGATGTGATCTTCAGCCCAGGTGTGCTAGACAAAGTCAAACAAGAGTTTAAAGAAGCCAAGCTCAGAGAGGAGAGAGGACAGAGACTGCAACAGGAGAAACGTAGGGATGGAGAGACTAACAAGAAATAGGAAACAGCCACAGTCTAGACATTAAGCTAGTTTAAAGGCCTAATACTTAGCCTTTACAAAGACTAGCACTCTGCCGTTTCAAGCCTCAGGATCTTTGGTCTTTGTCCTTTAGTCTTTCTTTTTTTCAAACATGAGTGTTATTGACATTTTTCAACGGAACATTCCCAAAATCCCAATGTCATGATATAATCTTTGTGTCAGAAAGAAAACGAATCACTACACAATATCACATTCAGTCTGGTTTATTATTATTAAAATCTTTAAATCAGACATCACAATAAATTTACACACATTTATGTTTCAATTATTTAATCACATTTTTTAGATTCATTAACTGAAATTCAACAAATAAAAGCAATTTTTAGACTTTCAGTATGCCAATTTTTTTTTATCACATTATCCAAAGAGTAATATGTGAGCTATTGATACAAAGATGATATGGATGAGAGACTAAGACATGACTATTAATTTTTTTGAGGGGATTGGACAGCGCTATCCGCTCCTTCCGCTTGCACGAGCTCACAGACGCCCCTGATTGGCTGTAGAGCCGTGATTAATGTGGGAGCACTAAGTACCTCTCATCCCTCCCCTTTGAGAGAGCTCGGCCAATCAGCTCTCTCTAGACCTCCGGCTGCGAGAGGTTACAGCATCACCATCACCTGGGAATCGAACTCGTAATCTCCAAATGATGGGGCGAGCACTTGACTACTGTGCCACTATACCTGTATACAGGATCACAGGGGGCGGGAGCTTATCCCAGGGGGAAAAAAGGCAGGGTACACTCTTGACAGGGTACCAATCCACCCCAGGGCACACACACTAGGGGCAATTTGGAACACCAATTAGTTTCATCTGCATGACTTTGGACTGTGAGAGGAAACTCACCAACCACGGGGAGAGCATGCAAACTCCATGCACATAGACCTGAGGTGGGAATCGAACCCTCAACCCTAGAGGTGGGATCCACAGTGCTAACCACTAAGCCACCAAGCCGTATAGACTGTTTTTAATCCGATCATTTATAATTATCTGTATTTTTTATAATTATCATAATTTGTCATGACGGTCATTGTCTGAACAGAAAGCTCTGGATTAGTGTGTATTTAAAGGTTGAGAATTGTATAGACCCACGTTGCCCAGCCTAAAAAGTCTTCACCTGGATTTAATTAAGAAAATAGTTAAGATTATTTCCATTGGATAATTACTGCAGTGATTAATATAGTTCAGCTGCAACAAATTATTTAACCCTAACTGATGCAGTGGGCAGTTTTTCAATTCTTAAACAACCACGACAGTTAAGACAGAAGACATATCTTGTGGTTGAGGCAATGATGTTACTCTGTTTCAGATGAGTCAAATTATTGTCCTGCATCAAGCAAAGACAACAACTAAGGAGATTGCTGAAACTACTAATATTGGGTTAAGAACTGTAAAAGACATTATTAAAAGGAAAGTGATGAACTGTTATCTTCGAGGAAGAAATGTGGTCAGAGAAATCAAATCATGTAGAAAAAACTATGATCAAAACCTCTTAATGTGCAAATGTACTCAGATATATACGCACAAACATGGCACACACATCAAAAGTGCTTCATTCACAGTAACCATTTCTTTCCTAATAAGTATTGGGATTCATCACACACTGTCTAAATAATGCTTTTTATTTCACCGTGAAATGCCTTAACAGCTCATTAGTCAGTGTATAATGCTGTCCAGCCCAGTGAAAATGAGTGGGCTGGGCAGAACTGTCTTGACCTGAAGAGTAGTGAAAGTGAGGACTGAACTCGATGGCCAACGCAGAGCGTACCAATCCCACACCCCCTACCTGCTCAGGAGCAGGATGGTACACTCTGCCACTATCTGGATGCATGAACAGGGAATGAGGTTGGAAAGGAAAGGTCAGTTTGGTTCCACCTCCACAGTAGGACAGTTGTGTCCCGTGCTCGGTCTCGGCTATCAAATGCGTAAATACGATTGGCTGATCGTCACAACGTAGGAAGTTCCTCTCGCGTCCGCACAATGACAGGAAGGGGAAACGTTGCAGGTAGCGGCCACTCCGGTTGACTTTTAAATGCTTGAAAAAGAAAACCAGAAACTGCTGATCTGGAGGGAGTAATAGAAAGAAAGGGAGATTTCAATCATATAATTTAAACTCTATAGACTCTATACATATTTTACATACAAAAATGATAAATATTTAATTTATTATAAAATGTGGCAGACAATGTAATAATAAGGAATTGTAAACATGTAAAGTTAACAAAAGCCTGGGTAATGTAATTAATAGACGGCATGTAAATCATACAGAAACTAAACTGTTAAACAGGTGGTAATGAAGAATAATCATAACCTAAGCTACGTGTGTGTGTGTGCATGCAGTAACGCCTGTGACACGCTCACAGTATGACATAAAAGTTGATTTTACCAGATGCGATTTTTCTTCTTGCCATGTAATAATACTCTTCATCATGTTTGTATATGAATATTTGTCATGTAAAATCAGTAAGTGCTGCTATAAAGTGAAGCCTGTTAGAGAAGAGGCTCTCATGAAACAGTAGACTAATATATTATATATATTTATATATATATATATATATATAGTTAAATGATTACTATAATTATTCTTTCCCACTTTTTTTTTAACTTACTACTAGACTACAGTAGAACAGATTGGATCCTGACACACACTCCAGCCCAGTAGGTGGCGGTAATGCACCTTTACGCTCTTTGCCAACCGCCATAAAACACCAACTGATGAAGAAGCTCTCATACCTTTAAAACAAGTGACAAAGTTCTTCACTTTCGTATCATCCAGGAAAAGCTGGTGACAGGACACACACATATACAAACAGTTATAATGTGTGATTATATTAGCGCCATGACTAAGCTAAAGTCCACACAGTCCCTGTACTCCACCTGTCCCTGATGATCCAGGTAATAGAAGTACTCGCGGATCCGCGGCTCAGGACTCTGACCCTGAGTGTAACCGCACTGCGCTCTCCTAAACACGGCCGGGACCCTGACCCGCATCCGGCCTCTCCACAAGCACAGCCCGAGTACTCTCATACCGGCACGCGCACACACAGTGGGGTTTAATATCAGAAAGCTCTTGACTAGATGACTGTTATAAACAGCGCGGTCCGACTCTTATAAAAGTCCGGAGGATACTGAGGACGCTACACAATAGTTCCACACGCTTTGTAGCGCACAAACAACCAAAACAATTAAACAGCCCACTGTCTAGACTGATTAAATGTCTAAAACCTATAGAATTTACAAACATTTTGGACATTATTCTACATCACATATTTTATTCCCCATTTTTTCAGGGGTTACGGTAACTGTGGGTCATTCTACAGGAAACGTAAACATCTCCTGAAAAGCATTTCTTCTTTATTCACACCTACAACTTCCGTCTAAAATTTAGGGATCCACAAAAAGTAAAGCTTAATGCATTTATTTTTTTTTATATATATGCTTAATTACTGGTGGGGCGGCATGATAGCTTAGTGGTTATAGTTAGCTGTTGAGCCACCTCCATGTCCTGGGTTAGATTCCCGCCTTAGTGCGTGGAGTTTGCATGTTCTTCCCGTGCTTAGTGGGTTTCCTCTGGGTGCTCCGGTTTCCTCCCACAGTCCAAAGACATGCAGATTAGGCTAGGAGATTAGTCTCCATAATCCCCCCGTGACCCGGTATACAGTATAAAGCGGTACAGATGATGAGTGAGTGAGTGAGTGGGTAGGTAATGACTGGTGTTACTTCTGTTCCTGGTAACACCTATCACGGTAACACAATCACAATTTAGAGAAAAATTGTAACTATTTTCTAAACGGCTTCCTTGTGTAAGACCACTGTTGTTGTTGTTGGTCTTTCGGCTGCTCGCCACAGTGGACCATCCAGTCCACACATACCAGCTTGGCACAAGTTTTATGCCGGAAGCCCTTCCTGACGCAACCCCCCCATATTTTATCCGGGCTTGGGATCAGCACTGCATCCAGTGGCTGGGGTTTGGGCACTGGCTGGTGATCGAAGCCCTTGAACATGGCCCTTAACCCAATCTGCTACAGGGGCGCTGTATCCTAGCTGACTCTGTACTCTGCCCCCCCATATTCTTAAATGGGTTATGCAAAAAAAAAAAAAAAAATCTTGTGACAAGTGACAAATAATTGAATTTTAATCTATTAATATGCTAATATGATTCCTAAAACCCAGTTTCAATAACACCATGACTTACCAGGGTCTGTCATGGTGGTGACCTGTAGAGATCAGCAGCTGTCCAGAAGTCATTTTTGTGTATAACGCATTACAAAACATTTATCACAAATTATGCTTAAAATTACAGACATCTCTGAATTATTAATGAAAAAAAATCTAACAATTAAATAATAAAAACTCACTTTTTATTATTAATGGATTTTTTAAAAATTGTTTTTATTTATTACTGTCAGTTTTCAAATATAACATCACTTCGTCTGACAACTGTGGGTGAAGCCCAACATCTGGATATCCTCTAATGCACAGCCTGTGTGTCATCACCTGTCTGAAGAGTCACTTAACATCAGCTATTTTTCAAACTCTTGACTTTTTAAAACTCTAAACCTATACTGTATCCTTTCCCATCACCTACATACTCCATGCGCACGTGGCTGGAGGGTTGTTATGGCTCAGCTTATTAGAATGCCAGATTGCTCAAGATGCAAACCCTTCAACCACCCAGCCGACAAACCTGTCCCAGAATTAACCCTGTTCCCACGGTAACCTGACCAGGGTGCACAAGAAGCTCTACATGCTAAAAGGCACTTGATGATTAGATTCCTGAAAAGATGTAGCTTTCAGGTCTTGGCCATGCCCACGTCTGCACACTGGAGTATTGGATACATTTCCCTGGCAAGTCATCTGGTGTTTAGTTCTTGCATCCACTACGTTGCATTACCGCCACCTTCTGGTCTTGATCTCCCTCATCTTCCTTTCAGTTTAAATCCTCGTTTCTAGTCCCATTGCCCTTAAGAAACTCATCTTCCTTCACCTTTGCATGCCACATTACACATTGTCTCTGGTGTTTAGTTGTTAATGGGTGGCAGTTTTAAGGCACCCGATGAACGCCAAAAAGTAGGCTGGTCTTGAGTTTTGCCCAGGAATCCTGTCCTTAGCTTCTGTATTTCTGTGCGTTGTTGCTTGATCATGTCCTTGGACTCCTGCAGAGATTCCTTGAGTGCCTGTTTAGAGGATACCGTCGCTGAAATTATGAAAAAAAAAAAAGAAAGTATGCTATTTTTTTCAGGTTTTTAAACCAGGTGAACAAATTTGAGCCATGTCTGTAACGCTGTGCCTCCATGTAAATGATTTCAAACATGACTATAGTGCATTGTGTATATTGTGTGTATTATTTAATAAATTATAGCATCCAATGACACTATGTGAGGTGTTTGAACTGGTTGTGTTAAATGACTGCAGGCACAGTGTATAATAATAGATATCTTTCTTTCTCTCTCTCTTTTTTTTCAACTTACGTTCAACACTTGTGATCTTCTGCTTTGTGAGCCCCATCTGCGTCTTGTGGGACTTTTTCCTTTCCTGACTAAGGTCTTGAGACAACAAGGAAGCCATCTACACACATACAGTAAGCAAAATACATCAAGCTATTTGGTATGCACTTCTGTGGATACCAAATAATTTTTCCCTGACTGGAGATGGCTCAAGCTAAATGTAAGAGTGGATATCGGGAAAGGAAGTGTTACTAATATTTAATTAAATTTTATTTATGAATCAAAATGATCAGATCGGCAAGGACTCTCTGGGCTGGCAATAGGAAGAAACTTTGAGAGGAACCAGATTCAACAGGGAACCCATCCTCATTTGGAACCCATCCTCATAATCTTCTTGTTACAGGTTGGTGGTGTACCACAAGGTCCTGTGCTAAGCTCTTTATAGTTTAGAAATGTTACCCTGATTTGTCGGTATGAGAGTACTCAGGCTGTGTTTGTGGAGAGGCCGGATGCGGGTCAGGGTCCCGGCCGTGTTTAGGAAAGTGCGGTGGGGTTACACACAGGGTCAGAGTCCTGAGCCGCGGATCCGCGAGTACTTCTACTACCTGGATCATCAGGGACAGGTGGAGTACAGGAACTGTGTGGACTTATATAGACTTTAGCTTAGTCATGGCGCTAATACATAATCACACCTTTTAACTGTTTGGGTTAGGGTTAGGGTTAGTGTAGATTACTTTCTTCTCCTAATTCCTGATAAAAACTAATGTACTGATTTTGGAAAGATAAGTTGATCTTAAAGCCTGATACCTGTTCTTTTGAATCCAAAAGCTACACTTGGTTGCAAGTCAATCCCTCTAACTTCTTAACTGTTTAAGTCAGCTTCAGCTAAAAAAGAATAACTGCAGAACATGACTGAATTATCTCACCTTAACTTGAATATGCGAAAATATAACTAGTGTTTCCTAGTATATTAAAGATCAGATTATTAAAACAATTTCTAGGCATCTTAATCTACAAGGGTGAGTCAAAAATTATCCGCACTCATACATAATTTTTCGACATAATCTCCTTTTTTTTCAGTACACTTTGTCCATCTGTCAACAACCTTTCGTGTTCCCTCATTTAAAAATGTTTTAGGCTGAACTCTTCTCTTCTTCATCAGAAGTGACTCCTCGTCCTCGTAGGGCTGCTTTCAGGTGACCAAATAGAGTGAGATCAGGCCTATAGGGAGGATGCTTTAACACCTCAAAACAAATGTTTTTGCAGAGTGTTGACAGTGTGGGCAAAAGTGTGCGGACGTGCATCATCAGGCAAGATCACAACACCCTTGGATAGCAGTCCTCTGTGTTTAATCTGAAGTTTAGTCTTCAGCTCTTCAATAAGCGTCTCATTGTAATGAGCACTGCTGATTGTTGAACCTTTTTCTCTGATAATGTTCCAATACTGGATATTGAGAATCTCAGAAAACTGTAAGCATCAAATTTTCAGCTGATGGTTGGCTTTTGAACTTTTTCCCCAGTCGATGATTGAGGATGTTTCCGTTCCATACATACTCTGCTGTTTACTTTCAGACTCGTAGTGATGAATCCAGGTCTCATCACCAGTAATGATTCTCTTTAAGAAACTTTCACCTTCCTTACCATAATGGTCCAAATTTCATTTGCAGATATCCAAACGCTTCTGTTTATGCTCTATGGTGAGTTGTTTCATCACCAGGTACAGCCTCAGAGCACAAAAACAAATCACTGCACGCTGCTCTTCTTTCATACAATTTCCAAGTGAGGCATCCATTTTTTTCACACTGGCACAGCAGTGACTAGGGAGACAGTAGCCTTAAACGGAAAGCACTCATAAGAGGCCAACAAAAGTTTTAATTCTTTGACTCACCCTCATATTTTAAAGCTTAATATTGGCAGATTAAGGAAATAAAACACAACTTGTGAAGTCTGATCACGTAACTGCAATTTAATTCAATCAAAACTGTCTGTGTATCGACTGAAAAGTTTTGTTGATAATATAGATTAAAAGATTAAAGTTCTCTTTACTAACAAATCTTACTAAACATGTTAGCTAAGAACACCTAGGATTAATCGCACCACATAAAGCAGGAGATGTTTTTTTAAACTCTGGTGTTATATACTGTATAAGCAAAAATCCAGATCGGTGTTTAAACCGCTGTATATATTTTTTGTAATTAATGCGTAAATGATTGTTTAAAGAAAAGTCCTTGAATAAGGGAAAAAAATAATACTGATGATAAATCCTTTGTACCTTCCTTAACTTGGCAGGATATGCTTCCTGATTCTTGACCTCCATGGCATCCTGTTTCCTTAGCCGCCTCTCCAGGAACATCTGCTGCCTGGAGTGCTCCGTCGTGACCTCGGCATCTATTTCATCTGTCATCTAGAAGGAGCATCATACTCAGTCAGGTCTAAGTAAACTTGGCTGTGTACATTGAGTGTGTGTGTTTATTTGTATCAATGTGCATGTATATATGTGTATTACACTTACATCTGCATTATGGATGTAGCATCTGTTGAGTTTGATGAAGTAATCCTTCAGCATCTTCGGGTGCTGGAGGAAGCTGAAGCCCTTCTGGATGTCATCCTTCATCCTTTCCACCAAAGTCTGTATGTTTCTAACCTGAAGATATGAAGACAGTACACACACTGGAACTTGTAGTTAAATTGGAAAATATTATATATTATTAGATATTAATATTAATAATATTATATATAAATATTATTATAACCATATTGTAAAATGGATGCTGAATCCTGGCAATGGAATAGCAGTTTTTGCAAAATTTTGCAAATACAGAAAAAAATACATATTTGTTCCTTCTTCAGGTCTACTGCTTTCCATGTTCTGCATATCTGACTTTGAATGCATGTGTTACTTCTCAAAGCATCACCATGCAACATGAATGATGAACCACGTGCAACATGGACCGCATGTTACAAACATCCCTGAAGCATTTTCAGGAATATATTATTATATTATAAATTACTATTAATAATAATTACAGACATTGTGGTGAAACAAACCTTATCTCTCTCCTGGCACAACTCCTGATCCTTTGCAATCAGATTCTTCTTCAGGCCTTCAGTGATTTGCTTGTTTTTGATGATGTTCCTCATCAGCTCGGTCTCAAGCTAAAAGGAAAAAAAAATTTCTCTAATCAGCTACTCATCATCATCACCATCATCATCAACAATATGCAGTGTTGTAAAAAAAAAAGAAAAGGATTTGCCCCTTACTGATTTTTTGTTTGCCTTTGCATGTTTGTCACATTTAAATGATTGAGACCATCAAACTAATTTTAGTTTTACACGAAGATAACCCGAGTAAATACAAAATGATGATTTCATTCATTAAGGGAAAAAGCTATCCATACCTGCCTGGACATGTGTAAAAAAGCAATTGCCCCCTCAACTTAATAAAATAACTGGTTCTGCCACCCTTGGCGGAAACAACTGTAGCAAAGCATCGCTGTGGAGGAATTTTGGCCCGCTCTTCTGTGCATAATTGCTTTAATTCAGCCACAATGGAGGGTTTTCAAGCGTCATGAACGACCTGTTTAGGTCATGCCACAGCATCTTATTTGGATTTAAGTCCAAACCACTCCAAAACCTTTTTTTTCACGCCACTGCACTTGTTAAACTCACCTTTTTGATGAGCGTTTTGCTCTCTTCGGCCTTTTTCTGCTGTAGCTCATGTTCCTTCACCAAATTTTTCATTTGATCTTGTTCTTGCCTTGACTGTTTCAACTGCTCTTCCAGCTTGAAAATGTTCTCCCCATATTCCTTTCTGCACACCTCAAGCTGTGTAAGCAGTGACGAGATCTGATTTTTCTGCAGAGACAAAACAAGTCCACTTCTTATCTACTCAACGGAGATCAAAGACGCTCAGAGTATAAATAAGACGTTTGTAGAGATAGCACGAGTCTCACCTGTGTAACAATGGTCTTATTTTGTTCCTCTCTTTCCATCGTTAGCTCTGCAATTTTATAGACTGCATCCTTATGTTTGTCCTGGATGCTCTTAAGGTCGTCCTTTAGCCTGTGGACGGTCATGTCCGTATTCTTTACCTCTTTTCCAACTTTATCCACCTGCACCAGCTTCCAACAAATACATACACGTGTTATTTACATTGTGAGTGTGTAAATCCAATCCCACCATGATTGATAACGGCACTTTGTGGGCAATTGTTCGCTGTTTGTTCAAGCTAAGACCTAGGTGTAGACAATACTACATTCCTGCCAGCCTTCGAGTGACGCAGTGGTAAAGCGCTCGCCCTATCATCCGGGGATCGCTGGTTCGATCCCCGGGTGGTTCGATCCGCGGGTGATGCTGTAACCTCTCTCAGCTGGAGGTTTAGAGAGAGCTGATTGACCGAGCTCTCTCAGAGGGGAGGGACGAGAGGTACTTCATGCTCCCACATTAATCACTGCTCTACAAGCCAATCAGGGGCGTCTGTGAGCTCACGTAAGCGGAAGGAGCGGATGGCGCTGTCCTCCGAGTGTGTTACTCCGCCCCCAACGGTGCGTGAGCGAGCAGTTCGAAAAAATGGTCGGTGACATCACGTGGGTCGGAGGTAACACGTGATAGTCTGCGGCCCTCCCGACTGAGTGGTAGTAGAAGCTTAATGTGGGAGCCCCCTAGTGACTGGGAGGAATTGGACACCACTAAATTAGGGAGAAAAATCCAAAAGAATAGTAAAAATTTATAATACTACATTCCTGAATTATTCAGGAGATGAATTATTCCAAATAGTTCTCCGCACACACCTTCATCCCCTGCTGAATAGTGAAGATGGAGGAAATGAAGGAGGAGAAGAAGGAGCACACTGTAAATGTACTGATCCCAAGGGAAAGTTGAAACCTTAATAATAAACGGATATTGTGCCTCTGTTCTTATTTTACGCACCCTATCTAGTGCAAAATGAAGCTAATGTAAGTAGAAAAATCCAGATAATAAAACACAAAACAAGACACAGATAAGGTTAACAACAGGGCAGTCCGAAAGTCTCCATATATGAGAGTGAGTCGAACATTATCCGCACTCTGGGTGTAGAATTTACTTTAATTAATATTTGGAAAAGACAAATACATCATTTTTCAACACAATCTCCTTGCTTTTCAATACACTTTTTAACACTTGTATTAAATAATTAATAGTTAATATATAGTTAACTAATAATACTTAATGTTGTTGTGTCAACAAACTTTTATGTTCCCTCATTTCAAAATGTTTTATGCTGAGCTGCGAGCCAGGAATGCATTGCTGTCTTCATTTCTTCATCAGAAGTGGACCTTCTGCTCTAGATCCCGTATGGCTGGTTTCAGGGAACCAAGCAGGTGACAGTCTGATGGAGCGAGATCAGGACTATGGGGAGGATGCTTTAACACCTCAAAAAAAAAAAAGGAAAGCACAGATGTTTTTATATAACCAAAGTGCGGATAATTTTTTGACTCACCCTTGAACTGTATATAGGAGGGATTTTTTTTTAGCAACATGTAACATTATTTACATTTCACACACACACACACACACACAAATACACACATTATGTTCATTTACTCTGTATATGGAAACTTTTGGGACATGTTGTACTGTAGATACGTGATCTAGAGCAGATCCAGATCAGTACAAATTCCAGTTTTTATTAAAATTATTTTTCAATATGTATTATTACTTAGCACTCATTTGAGATCTGTTTGACAAAAAGTAACTTACAAATGGAAATCCTAAAATGAATTGAATCCTGACCTTGTCTTGTCCTTTTAGGGCCTCAATCTGCTCCATGTATTCCTGCAACATGTCATCAATCTTCTTCTTGTAGTCCATCTGTTTCAGCTCGCTCTCCTGCTCTACCTTCAGACACGCCAGCTCGTCCTTAGGTGATGTATCTATAGGATCTTTAGGCTCTTGTAAAATCTGGTCCCGGATTTTTAACACAGAAAAGAGGTTGTGAAGAGCTTGGAAAACAGTGCAAAGGATGACAATTTTTAGGCATTTTATCTTACAAAATGTATCACCAACGATTGCATGATTAGCACTATATTAGGGATA
Source organism: Leiocassis micropogon (assembly GCA_028565275.1). Lineage (NCBI taxonomy): Eukaryota > Metazoa > Chordata > Actinopteri > Siluriformes > Bagridae > Leiocassis > Leiocassis micropogon. The sequence goes on from JAOVVA010000026.1 coordinate 4,575,700, forward strand.
CCCGTGTGGTACGGTACTGCAGCTGTAGGCTCATGTGCTCCATCAAATATGGCCTGGTTTCCATAGCAACTGCTCTCATTTAAGGCCAATATATTGTTTGAAGTACAACCCAGAAGAAACCCACTTATGTTTTGAAAAACGTCCAAACCTTATGGCTAGGATTTTTAGGCGAGCACTTTTTTTGAATACGATTCTGTCTAGGAGAAAACTGTTTGAGTCCCATGAAAAAGTTTTTGCCCTTTTCTGGAATTTGTTATTTGCACATTTGTCACACTTAATGATTTGGATCATCAAACTAATTTTAATATTACACTCATATAATATAAAATGCAGTTTTTAAAAGATGATTTCATCTTTTAAGAAGCTGCCCAAACCTACCTGGCCCTAAAAAAAAATAATAATAATAATAAAAGAAAAAATATATATAGCATAATTAGTAGACTTTAGTTCATCAGTGGCATTGTGGAAATACTGTCAAAAGACAGAATAAGACAAATTACGGTCAGTCAATTAACAGTTAACACACATTTGACCAAATAATACAGCTTCAGCTATACTGTAGTTCCATCCATCCATCCATCCATCCATCTAGGAACCGCTGTAGTCCAACTAGGGACCATGGAGGCCAATGGTGATTACCATTGTATTTATTCCCATTTTACAACTGTGGTAGGATCTCCGGTCAACATTCACACACACGTTTACACACTACGAGCTATTTGGAAGTGCCAATTAGCCTAATCTGCATGTCATGGGACTGTGGGAGGAAACTCGGAGGACCCGGAGGAAACCCACCAAGCACGGTTAGAACATGCAAACATTATGCACACAGACCTGATTTCCTCCCACTGCCTCCACTGTACCTAGTTGGACTCCAGATGTCCCTGGACAGATTTATGTAAGAAGTAATTAAAAAAATATATTACAACAAATCCATATAAGTTAAGTCTGGTTATTCTCAACAAACAAATAAGGTGTTTGTTTAAACTTGTGATATACACAACAACAAATTGTACAAATGTCCTCTCCACTTAACTCTTAAGACTCTTGAACCCAAGACATCACTGGTGGCCATGTTGAGCGTAGCTCAGCACGATGGCCGCTAGGGGCGCTAAACTCTAAAATAGGTTAGGTTACCTGTTTCCTTCGAAAAACTGCGAAAAGTTTTGACATCGCTAACTTTAAACTTAAAAAAATCTTCTTTGTGAATATAATCTGTGATTCTCCGTGTTCATCTCTCACCGACAGTGTGACGTCAGAGCTTCGTTATTTCATTACAGTCGCCTAAGAACGATTATTACGTACCGTTATTGACAGGCGCGCGTCAAAGAAAAAAAAAAAAAAAACCGCCATTATGCCGACGAGTGAGTCGACTCATTTCGACACTTTTAGAAATCATTGATTTTTTTTTTTGCATTTTGTACGTAAACAAACGTTCACAGTAACCGTTTGCTTGTGCAGGGTATTCTTATAAAAATGAACAAAGCATGAATAATAAAAAATACGTGTTATTATAGTTATTATTAGTTAAATGACCCCCAGGAATGAATCGACTCGTTTTGATTCACTACGGAATTTTGAGTTTTACTGTCAGTTTAAAGATAATTACATATTAGCAGTAAGTGTAAGTTTTGGACACATTTGGTAGACAAAATGGTCCTCGTGTCTGTGGTTAATTTATATGTCGATAATAAGGTTTTTAGTTGGGTTATAGTGATGAGTCGATACAACTGTGTCGACTCTTTTGGACTCGGACGCTATAGTTTGTCTGGTGTAATAAAGATGCTCCACAGAAAGTTTCCATTGATGATTGACTTTTGACTCGTGTGTGTGTGTGTGTGTGTGTGTGTACTGGCACTGTGGTTTAGTGCGTAATGTTGTAGCCTCGCATCTCCAGGGTCTAGGTTCGATTCCCGCCTCTGGTCTGCGTGCATGAAGTTTACATGTTCTCCCCATGCTTGTGGGTTTCCTCCCAAAGACATGTAGTATGTGAATGCTGACTGGGGGTCCTCCCAAGGTTGTAAAATGGGAATTAATCATTACTGTTCTTTTCTTTATTCCTACAATGGAGGTGGCCTCATTTAGGATATCACTGTCTCTATCTACAAGGGCTTTCTGAATCATATGCTATGACCTTCACTTTGATTTGAAATCATGTGGTAGATGAATTTGGAGTGATATAAATTATTACACAGCATTTTGCACCACCACTATCATCAAAATAACAATAAGCAAGTTAATTGGGGGATTTTTAAATTTTTTTTTTTTATTTAATTGTTTTCTCCAATACAGTTCTAGAGGCTTGGTGCAACACTGAAGGATGCAAGGAAGAAGGATTGGTTAGCATTGTCGCCTTGCACGTCCAGAGTCTGGGTTCGATTCCCGTCTCTGTGTGCATGGGGTTTGCATGTTCTCCCCGTGCTTGGTGGGTTTCCTCCCACAGTCCAAAGATATGCAGGTTAGGCTAATTGGCGTTCCCAAATTGCCCATTATGTGTGTGTGCCCTGGGATAGATTGGCACCCTGTCCAGGGTGTGCCCTAAGTCTCCTGGGATAGGCTCCAGGCCCCCGCGACCCTGAATACAGGATAAGGCGGTATAGAAGATGAGAGAGAGAGAGAGAGAGTCTTCTCCCTTCCTATTAATAATTGAAATAATACATTAAGGTGTATCTTCATGTTATCCTTATTATATTCTATAAAATACTTTGTTTCATCATTAATTTATACAATTTCATTAAATCATCTAATTTATTAGGTTGTTTTTATATTAATGTTAGTTAATAACCTAGTATACGTGGAGTTCAATTTGATCATTACATAGGGCCTCAATACAGAGTAGCAGCAACTCAATTACTTTAAATATGTCAGAGAGAGAGAGAGAGCGCGCGCTTGGCCCAGTCAGTGTGAGTAAAGCTGGGTCAGTATACATGCGCTTTTTCTTGTTTGGTTACCGGGATATTGTATATGATTTGCGGGTGTTGAGGAGATACCATCAATATGTGGGACAGCCTTGCGCTTTGTGGGAGACTTGTGATGTCTGCTGATGATCTAGATAGTAGACGTATTTATGAATACATGGCTATGGACCCTGTTCCTACATGCCTTGTGCTCTTGAAAACATGCCAGTGTCTTGGCCCGCATCGTGCTTCTCCAAAAGATAGCCCAGTTTTATTCATACCAACATGCACAGAGCATGGGTCATGACTTGGTTTGGGGTATTAAAGATGCAATACGGACTGTTGTAAACATAGTCAGGGGACACTTCTTTAAGCGTCCAACTTAGTACATTAGTACATTAATCCCAGGCACAGAAATCCTAAGTAATGTACATAAGTAATAAACATTGTGGTTACTGGCGATAATCAAAAGGATTTTATTTACCCAACATGCTCTGATATGGCTGGTGTTACACTAGATGGTGCTGTTGGCTTCTTTACAGTTAGTGTTGCACAAGGCAGTTGTTTTTGTCACAAGGTTTAAGTGCCACATGGCAGTGTTTTGGGAATTTACTGTAGACATAACATTCAATACTGATAATACAGATTCTAAACAATAGAATCTACACTACATACCTAAACCATAGAATCTACAATCTAGATACACTAGACGGCAAAAAGTTTGTGGATGCCTGACCATAAGGTTGTTGATCATTATATTTCAGATGTAGTCACCTCCCTTTGCATAGACTCTCCTGGGAAGGCTTTGCACTAGATTTTGGCATGTGGCTTTAGGGTTTGGTGAACATTCAGCTATGAGGGCATATGATGAGGTCAGGAACTGATGATTTGGGTGCAGTCTGTGGTTCAGTTCATCATAAAGATGTTCAGTGTTCAGTGGGGTTGTGCAGGAAATTTGAGTTCATCCACTCCGACCTTGACAAATCATGTTTTCTTGAATTTTGGGGTGCTAGATTAAAAAAAAAAAAAAAGGGTTTGGGCCCCTTAGTCCCAGGTTTGGGGATCTGCAATGCTATATGGACATTTTATACAATCTGGTTTCCAAACTTTGTGACAACAATCATCAATAATACAAGATAGTACAAGATTACAAGATTACAATAATCAATAATCTCTATATTATGTATGAACACATTAAGTGAAAAATTATTTACACAATAAAACCCTATGATCCTATGACTTTCTTTTAGACAAAAATTACAGTCTAATTTTTAAATATATTTTTTTAAAACAGGTTTATGGAAATGGATGTTGATAAGAGATATCCAACTGGACACTCTGTACAATCATGTTAAGCAGAAAAGCATCTCAGAAAGTCTTCAAACCATGAGGCAGATACGGTAAGCAGCCATGTCAGGTTCCTCTCATGCCAGAAAATAACAGGAATATGACATTATCTGGTGTGCTGATTTGGCTAAAACTATTATTTCATCATATTAGTACATCTTATGTAGCCTATACAAGTAAAATAAAATAAATATGTTAAGTATACTACAGAGTCAAAAGTATGTGGCTTAAATGTGTTCCTGTAAGCTCCTGAAAACGTGATTCACTAAGGCAGGTGTAAAGGAACTTGTGTATTACCTTGCTGTTACCTGACTGTGTTAGTAGGACTGCAAGATATTCCCAGAACTATCCGGGATCTATTTAGGGACATCAGCATGACCCATTAAAGCATTCCCAGACATCTTCAGAATTACTCTCATACTATGGTTGTCTTCAAGATGACCCAAAGACCTCTTAAGACCTCTGACAGCCGGCCTGAGGGCTAGCCAGTGTGCCTGATGGGAATATTTCTGTCAGGAGCCTTAAAGGTGCATTAAATATAATTTGTCAAGTAATCTGTAAAGGATCAAAATAATTTTTTTAAGATTTCTTGAACCAACAAAAAAAACCCCACAAAGCTGCTCTCCCAGAACAGGGGTTTAAATCAGAAATAACATTCTCACCAGAGTCAGCATTAGCAATAACAATAGTGCCATAACATCATTTTTAAGCTGAGTCAGACATTCGCCTGCTCAAAATTATAATGCGAGTTAGGATGCCATAAACGTAATCGTGGCTGTTCGTCCACAGACTCGCTTTTTGGAAGACTCACACTCTGAAGGCAAATAAATCAGAAATCAATAAGATAATAAAAAGATCTTAACATTCTGCATACCATCCAGCTGTATTAGTGTTAGTCCACAATACAACAAGTAAATTGTTGTGATATGTTATAAACATGTACACATATATGATTTATGAATATGATTTATACATATTTGTGTACACTTTTTTCAACTCACCCTGGAGGGGGTGCCAATCTGTCACAGGGCACACACACACACACTCATATGCTCACACACACTACAGGCTATTTGGGAACGCCAATTAGCCTAATTTGCATGTCTTTGGACTGTGGGAGGAAACCGGAGTACAGAGAGGAAATGTGTGTGATTGGCACCCTGTGCTCGTGCCTTAAGTCTTCTGGGATAGGCTCCAGGCCCCTGTAACCCTATACAGGATAAGCGGTATAGAAGATGAATGAATATGAAATAATAAAGTCACTATAATGTTATACAAAACTTTTCACAATATGACACTTTTGTCCAACCCTTCTAGATAAACACACATTTCTTGTTGGTTTGCTGTTGTTCTTGTTGCTGTTTTTGCTTGTTAATAGACTGGGATGAAATAATGTTACATCCATGGTGGTGCCTTTAAAATATATATAAATAAAATAAAGGTTTTGTTTGTACATCGGTCAGAATCGCTCTTTCAATGATATCTTTATATTTCATACAATGGAGGAGTCAAAATCAGTCTCAGAAAAAATTCTGTCTGTATGTATGTATGTCTGTATGTCTGTCCAGCCAGATTTCGTCACAGCATCATGCAAAACTGGCTGGACAGAATTTAATGAAACTTTGTCAGTACTTAGGTTGTTACCTGATGTTAAGCCTGTGCCATAAATGAAATGACAAATGTGGAGTAGAAGTGAAGTTATGAGCAGTTTTGTGCCAGATCACAAACCAGACATTTTGACAGCGTACTGTGCATACTACAAACTGTCTCGAATCGACCGCTGGACAGGATTTAATGGAACTTTTGTGGTACTTAGATATCTGCCTGAAGTTTAACCTGCGCCATAAATGAAATCAAAAGCGATGTTAGGAACAGTTATGTGCCGGATTTAATAATCTGCTTTAAAATAAGCTACTAATAAGCTATCCCAATAGCCAATAATAATGAATATTTTTTCAGGGATTAGTTCATATTTTCACCGCTGAAATAACTTTGCGCTGAAGCGAATTCTTTAACACGCTGGAGTAATTTTAAGACAAAACGTAAAAATCTTTATGCGATCTACTTTTCCGATTTCTCATCTGCGATTCAACTGTCCGATTACGGAACACAGGGAGTGTATCTGACTGATGACAAAAGATGTAAACAAGGCGTAAACATTTCCTATTCATAGTAATAAGATGAAATGACAGTTGATTCAAAATCTTGTAAAAAAATTTTTTTTTTTTTTTACATTTTCCTAATATTTTGCTACCAATGTGCAAAACCAATACAATAAAATAATGTTGTCAAACCAAAAACTATTTTTGTGCAGAAGTTTAAAAAGATTTGTTGCAGGCAGACATGGTACGTGGGCTTCAACCTGAAATAATAATAATAATAATAATAATAATAATAATAATAATAATGTCACAAATTACATTAAAGCGGCTTTTTCCCCCTTTTTTTTTGTAATTTCTAGTATTACGCTGGTATTATCATAATAATAAACATTTGCGCTTCAAACGTCGGCGTTGGAACCGGTGCCATGGCAACCCGCCGGCCAGCTTTATCCATCCATCTATCCATCCATCCACAGGAGCGCAAGATGACGTCAGGTTGTCGGTGGTGACGGAGACGCGCGGGCAGAGATACAGCGCGTGCTCCGGATAGCTGTACACTGCGGTGACGGAGCGCGGTTCAGCACCATGACAGACGCTCCGCGGATTATTACCTCCTCTGGATTATTCTTATTCTTATTATTACTATTATAATAACAGGCGAAAGGGGGGGAAAAAAAGGACCGGAGACCATGGCGGAGAGGTGGGTGAACTAACACACCAATGCCGCATTTTGCACGCGCTAGATCGGATTGAGGAGGTTGGGGATAAGTGTGATGTCGATGTCTAGCAGTGACATATCTATCCATCGATCTATTTATCTATATATATATCTATATATCTATATATCTATATATCCATGCATTCATCCATGCATGCATGCACGCATCTCCATGCATCCACCCTGGGTGAGACGCGACTCCACACCACCGCAGCATTTCACCCTCACCCTTATCCTCGTAGCCTCATCCTTATCAGATCTGAGGGCAGTAATTAAGTTAACGCGGTGGGTGGGGATCAGACTATCGCACCGCACATCACATCCCGCATCCATGCGTTACAAACATCATGATCATCTCTCTCTGTCTCTCTCTCTCTCTCTCTCTCTGTGCATCCTCCACACCCATAGCCACATCTCAAGGATATCCTGACATGAGCTTCATTGTTCATTGGATAATCATGATTTGAGCGTTTGAACATCTCTTAGGGCGCGTGCGCGCGCGCGCGCGCGAGCGCGATCCCGAGACAGGGGGGGAACAGAAGAGAGAGAGAGAGAGAGAGAGACATGCTTAGGGCAGGATCAGTGGACATGGAGACAACCTGCAAGCACGACATCACATACAGTATAAATCATGCAGTCAGTCATATCATCTTATAATGATATCTCTGTTTCAAACTGCTCATTGTTGCATTGCATTTAATATGAGATTTGTTTTTCTTCCCTCTTTAATTTTATACTATATATAGTATAAAAAGTACCCTTTGGCCTTAGGTTACAATTTTCCTGCTATCGATAAGATGCATTATATACTGTAGGAAGGCTTATACACTGCACTCTGCACTGCGTTCACGCCAGTGAGGGTGGCTAACATCTGCTCAAGTTAGGCAGACCTTGGGTGTGTGTGTGCATGTGTGTGTGTGTGCATGTATGGATTGAAACAGCTGCATGGGTGGATCTGTTTCCACATATGCTGTGTATCTCACCATAGCATGGCATACTGTAGTACTACCGTATCATGCCGTAAGTCCCATAAGGAAGGTGTTTTTTTTTTTTAATTGCAGTCACGATGTGGCTCAAAATTACAACACTAATGAGAAAGGCTAATTTCAGACAAATGCCCGGGTAGACCTGTAGAATCACTCCTAGCCATGCTTGTTTATCGACTCGTACATTTGATCTTCTTCAACGTTAAACTGCTGCCACCGTGATAAAATGGACGTCTGTCTGGATTATGGGTTCAGAAATCGTATTTAAACCCGTATTATTGAAGAACTAAACAGCACCCTACAGCAGCGAGGACGGTTAGCCTGACATGCTTTTTTGCTCCCAGTAGGCGAGGGCTAATGAGTGCTTTGATACACTTGCAGGTCATGGAAGATGGCAGCCGCCAACATGCCTGCATGAAAATGTGTGTCACTTTTTAAAGAGCGCGTGTTTGAAAATAACCCCAGTTTATCCCGGTCATGGGATATGGGACGCTCAGGTTTGGTTCAGGCTGTATAAAGAGAGAGCTCTTTGCCGGACCCGTGCTTGCGTTTGTCTATTTGCAGAGCATAAAATACTACACAGTTTATGTGCATGCTTTCATTTACAATAGGTCAGGAGGTTTATAATGGACAACCTCTCAGACACGTTGCACTATATTGTTTAGTCGAAATTTAAAAGGTTTGATCTATCATTTTCAGATTAATTACTATTAATGTTTTTGTACTCAGTGTGACTTTGCTTCTAATATATTGTAAATACAATCAACATTTACAGAAGAATTAAAGCACAGTATGGTGATGAATGGTGCAAACGTTTTTAAAGAAGACCGTACATCTGTGATTGACGATCCTGGCATGGAGTGGCTTTTTTAGTACACTGCAGCCGTTTCCGTTAACATTCAGCGAGTGGAACATCTGATCCTTGAAATTCAAAGATGCATCTGTCTGTTTACACTCAACCGTTCACAAACACCACTTGCACGTTACAGGAACTCGGCTGGGAGTTAGTGCCACATCCCCCGTACAGTCCTGACCTCGCTCCAAGTCATTCCCACAAGTTTAGGGGTTCCTGGGAGGCCAGAGTTTTAGAAGCAGGCAGTCTGACCAAGGCTACAGCGTACTAAGAAAAATACGCCGGGTAATTATAAGTGCATTCGTGTAGCAGGGGATTATATAGAGAAATAAAGGTAGTTTTTACTCTTGTAACTGTGTTCTCTTATTCTGGACAATCAAAAGTCCTGGTTTGACTGGAACACCTCTCGTTGAATTGACTAAACGATTCCTACGGAACAGAATCTAAATAAGTGAATAACTCTTAATAAGCTTTGGGTTTCTGCTTGTAGAATGGTAAATGTACTTAACAAGGATATAGAGTCTGGTTAACACATAACTTAGGACAAAGACAGAATAATTACATATAAAGAAAGAATGATTTTGGTGACTTTGACTATCAGTACAGTTACCCTTTATGAAGGTTTTTTTTTCTCGCTTAATTATGTAGCAGCATATGATCACTGGTGTGTATTGCTCAATATTAGCAAGGTCAGTCATGCTTAAAAGTGAAATGCCCAAAGGCAAGTTAGATGGGTAATCCATGTAGCATTTGTTCAGTACATTAAGGGAAGTTATTTGAAGTAAATGATTTTAATAAGAGTTTGAACACAATTGAATTTTAGATTTGTGACAAGGAACAAAGGACAAGTGGAGGACAACATAATGAAGTTTCGGGCATAAAAAATGCACCTCATTTACTAACCTGTCATTTATTATATATATATATATATATATATATATATTTTTTAAAAGGTTGTCCTTTCACACCATCTGTCCTTTCCTTCGTAAGTTGTGGCTCGTGCACATGCTCTGCATTTCTCGATGCTGATTCAATCAAGATTGACAGATATATGTCATTGCATCATTTTTCCACAATGTATTTGGGATCGTCCTTTCGCATCGTCCTTACGTGTTCAAATCCTCTCATCGTCTTCACTATGTAGCGTTTCACTTATCATATTTGTGTTAGAAATCAAAACTGAGAACGCAGATATGAATACTTATTGAACTTAACTTACTGAATCATATCATAAGCCAGATCTGAAAAAAAACTCTCTCTATTTTTTTTAGTTATTACTATGCGCCTAGAGGCTCATGATCTCATGATGCCTTCTTGTATCATTCTATAGCTGAGCCTAAGGCTTGGCCAGAGAAAAACTATAAAATATAAGAGGAAAATATATCCAGGGAGAGCAGGTGATCATCCCAAGATAAAAAAAATGCGCTTACACCGTTCTTTACGTTTGCAGTCCCGTCACATAGACCGGCTCTATACAGGGTTCGGTAATGTTTCATTCGCTGTTTTGAAGCCAGCACCTTTGGGATGAAAAATGGTGTTTCGACAAAAGTGAGAAGGATGGCGGTAACGAGCTAGGGAAGGTAAAGAAGACAGGAAAGACATGGAAGAGTAACAGAGAGTACTAGAGAAGGAGATAAGAAAAAATGAAATCCTCATCATTTTTTTTTGTGCGTCTATATATGTGGGTCCGTGTATGTGTGTGTGTGGACGTATTTCTGGCGCTACAGACGTAGTGTATGAGGGTCATGGATTTGCACAGACCATGGTTGCTAGGATACTGTTAAAAGGATGCCTTTTTCTGGTGAAGGGAATTTCATTGGTGGTGACGAGTGCAAAGCTGGCTTGAGTCATAGGTCACACACTGGTGGAGGGTGATTCATGTCTGTATTAACATGCTCATTTACTGTAGGGCCTCGTACACACTGATCTGTCTGTGCGCGAGAGCGAAAGCAAAAATGTAAGCACAATATGGAGCATGATAAGGCTTTTTGCGGAACTGATGATCCTTGCCGAAGGCATCGTTCCAACAGGGAGAGGTTTCGTTTTAGATTAATATGCTGCGGTTACTGGTTTTATGTTGGTCAGGGTCGTTGTGGTTTAAGTTGTAGATGGTACAAAATACTGCAGTGTAAGTGGGTGGGAGTGGAGTTGGTCGGGAGTGTCTGTGGAAGCGGACGGTTCCTTCGTGAGTGGGCGGGAGTGGGATTAAAAATAGTCCTGGCTTTCAAAAAAGAAATAAATAAATAAGATCTTTTAACAAGTGAAAATATCAGTTGAATATAGACAGATATGTTTAGTATTTCTCAATACAGTACAGTGTTACAATAAATCTACTGGAAAACAAAACATATTTTACCATGGGATAGGTACATGGACATATGTATCTATGTATATGTATACATACAGTATGTATAGATGGTATATGTATTTTATGGTACTATGGACCACATACCATCATACTGTCAAAAATATGTCATGTACCATAATGATAATTTATATTTATATCTTAATCTCTGTGGTGCCATTTGACGTGTATAGTGGTTAGCATTGTCGCCTTGCACCGCCAGGGTTAGGGTTCGATCCCCGCCTCGGGTCTGTGTGCATGGAGTTTGCATGTTCTTAGTGCTTAGTGCGTTTCCTCCGGGAACTCCAGTTTCCTCCCACAGTTCCCAAATTGCCGGGTGTGTGTCTGTGATGGATTGGTGTACCCCGCCTCATGCCTTAAGTCTTCTGGGATACGATCCAGGCCCCTTGCGACCCTGTATTCAGGATAAAGTGGTATAGACGAGTGAGTGCGTGACACTGGTGAATACCATGATACTTATAGAGAACCATGGTACCCAAGTTGTGGATAACAAATGTAGGTACTGTTAGTGTACTAGTGACTACCACTTAAGCTCAGCAGGTATCTGATATGGTTTGTTTTTACATACTGTACCATATTAGATACAGTATATCAGTACATACTACTGGTATGGTATAGTACACGCAGTACCCTATTAGATACCTGCTGAGCTTAAGTGGTAGTCACTATGGTACCCAATAAAGTACCAGGATATTCACCCTGGTCAGACATATCGTATGGTGCCTACTATGGTAAGTACCATGCTAATACTGTGATATGTCATGTACTATAGCTTACCCTGGTAAAATTGTTCATGGGAAACATCTGGAATCCTATATATTGTATTATCTTTTCTTCAGTGTTATTTTAAACTAGCAAGTCTATATTCTAAATATTTCATTCCCAGTGCCGGTGCTAGTGTTTCTGCAGCCAGTAAGTGCGCACTATTATTAGGTCACAGCTTTAGTGTGCTCTTGAGTGAACATAACAGCTCTAATAAAAGCAGTATGTCGTGGAATAGCCCAGTCAGTCTCCTGGGTGAGTTCGCTACGCAGTGTGTTAGGTCTCCGCGATCAGCTGCGTCAGTGTCGTTGTCTTCGTTTTTTTTTTTTTTTTTTATGAGTTTAGGTTTTTATTCCCCAGAGGTATGAGAAAGCCGTGTCTGCCATTTGCTTCACGCTCTATTGAGGGACTGCAGCATCACAGGCAGATAATAAAGAGTCAGGATTATTTCCCTAGCTGTTGAGTCATGTTTCCTGTGTTGCTCCTGGCACCGTGCTGTGTGCAAGTGTTTGCTAGGGATTAGCATGGTGGCGAACGATTCAGGCATCGATCATGTCCATCATCCGCCTGACAAATCGGTTCGAATGCAAGTGAATTTAGGGTGAATGCAGTCTTATGTTTAAGAGCGATAATGGACAGACTCCCATTGCGTAAAATGTGTTTGCATTAGTCTTCTAATTATATAATAAGATGATTGTTGAGCGGCCAGACGCTGCGGTCATAACTGATTCTTGTAACTGTTGTCGATTAGGGTGTTAAAATATTCCAACCCACTATTACGCACTAATGTTTGTTTTGCTTGTTGAAGAAAGAGATCATGTTTCATGTGTCAGGTTTGGCGAAAATTTTTTCTCTAATTTGATTCAAATCATTCCAATCAGAGATTCCAACTTAACTGTTTACATGGACGCAGACCGGATAAGATTTAATCAGAGTAATCAAAGCATTTCATCAGAATAGAACTTGTTTTGACGTGCAAAGTGGTTATGGACGCTGTGAAGTGTTTAATCTGATAGAAGAAGAAGTATTTTTCTTTTATAATCAACCTAGACGTCAGGTTTAGGCTGCCTATCTTTTCCGGTAAATCCCGCCCTTTGTGTTATGATTGGTTACAAGAAGTCTACGATTGGTTAGATGTGAAACGTCAGCCAATCAATGTCCTTCTTTAGCCAGATCGGGCCGGATCGGATCGGACTGTTCCGTCTGAGGTGTTTGCATGATGATTTTTTAAATTCTGCGTTGTTGGTCTTTTGGCTGCTCCATCATCGAAGGGTCGTTATACAGCGGACCATCTGATCCACCCACCAACTTTGCACAGGTTTCACGCCAGATGCCTTTGCTGACGCAACCCTCCCATTTTATTCAGGCTTGGGACCGGCACTGCATCCAGTGGCTGGGGGTTTGGGCATTGGGTTGGTATTCGAACCCGGGCCTTTATAGCGTGGCAGGCGAGAAACCTACGACTGAGTCACCAATGCCCACAGTGGAATATTAGGGTCTATGTAAACACACCGACTGATTGAATGATGAATACGCTGTATTACCAAAAGTATGTGCTCCCCCAACCATCACACAAGATGACAGATTAAGTCATCTTTCGCTGTTATAATACCCTCCACTCTATTGGAAAGGCTAGATTCTGGAGCGTGGCTTTTGGGATTTGTGTTCATTCAATTCAGTTACAAGAGCATTAGTGAGGTCAGGTATTGATGTTAAGTAAAGAGACCTGGGGTGAACTTCTCGTGGCGTTCCAGTTGATCTAAGTGATGTTCATTGTGGTTGAGGTCAGGGTTTTTTGAGTTCTTCAACTCCATGTCTTTATGTGCACGTGGTCTCTGGCATACTGGGACACTTAGTTCCAGTGATACAAAACATTCTATACAGTTGTGTACTTCGAACCATGTATGTGTGTGATGGCCAGGTGTCCACATACTTCTGGTTACCTAGTGTGTTTGGGTTCGTACGAATCACTAATGTTAAAAGTATTTAGTGTAAAATCATTATGCAGTCAGCCACAATATTCATTACATCCTTAGAAATGCATTCTTTAAAAAATTGTAAGGGATCAGATGCGCCATTCATACACACCTTTGTCTTGATGTTTAGACATCAGCACACTTAACATCTCTAAAGAAATCGTGTAGGAGCCAGAAGACTTGAAGGCGAACAAAGATTCACACTCGGCTCCGTCGTCTTTGTGCAGCAACACTCGAAACACCTGCTACACAGTGTTTAGTTTCATCAAGATGTAGTCGTGTGTTTATTTTGTTTTTTCCCCACAAATAAAAAAAAAAAAAAAAAAGTCTATTTCATGCTTCGTGGTCTGAAATTTGTCAAAGGGATCCATGATTGATCCGTTACTGCGAAGAGCCTGTGGCGCTTTTAATCAGAACACATAAGAGCGTGGCAGCAGACACGACAGAATGAATTCTGATGATACAAGTAATACACACAAACACACACACACACATACAATACACGGCTCAATTGCCTGTGCGGTTTAGTGCCAAAATCCTGATCAGTCAATTATTTTCTATATTCACACTTTAAATGAAATATAAAGCATTTACTAGTAACTTCTACTCATTAAAGCGAGACTGGCAAGTGCTATGTACAGTATCTCTTTTCCAAAACGAGATCTCCCAGCAGTTCACGCGTCAAGCTCAGCCTCAAATCTGTGCAGAATGCCAAGGATTCTTCGTCTTCGTTCTCACACCACAGCGTGGCGGAGGAGTAGGAGGTGGGAAACAGACACGAACAGGCATCCTCCTGCTTGTAAAGCACCATCCAGTAAAGGCGTCTGAAAAAGCGTCCTAATCGGACTAAAGGCGTCTCGAATGTAACAACCGCTATTAATTCTCACCGTTGCGACGTGGCTGTTTGAAGTCTGCTCGTCGTTCCAAGCTGCGCAGTTGGATTTTTGGACACATGCGCAAAACAGATGGTCACCATTTTTAGGTCTCTGGAATGCCACGTCGGAGCCAGACATGACGAACATTTGTCACATCTGCCACGCAACAGATCTTTACATATTGTTTTCTCAATGCACATTTGAAATACCGTGGCTCGAATATGGTAGGGATTGGGAATTTTAAGCAAGCTCGGGAAAAGGTTCGCTCCACCCAGAGTAGCATGCTCGGAAACGAAAAGAAACCCTCACCTTGGTCTCTTTTTCAACTCCGATCACTTCTTTTAACTTATATAGCCTCAGACCTATGAATGTTTACATGACTCTCAGAGGAAGGATCTTGGAATTTTCCACACCCAGGAAATCACAGCGCGATCCTATTTTCAGCCTGTGACACATTTAATTGCCTAAAGAATAATGTAGTCTAATTGTGCCCATAAATGTGAGCATTAATTAAATTCTGTTATTCCTTCAATCCCCCAGGATTGATGAGTAACACATCCGTCTCTGTTAGTGACTCTATTTTACACCCAGCCCCCCACACCCACACACTCAACATGATTTAGGATGCTTTTTTGCTTCCCCGTGTTATTTCTGTTTTCTTACTTGTACAGGCCACTTTAATTCTTCTCAATTTCCCTTTTTTTGTCACCTCTGTTGTCACGCACGAAACAAATAGACAGAAGTTGTTTGATATTAAAATGAACATGTGCACCTGGACGTGTTACATTTTTTCAAGCGAGAAAGGTTTAGCTAGTAGTACATCGAATCTACTTTGTTGAAGAGCCTCCTCACCTTGAAGTAGAATAGAAGGGGTTATTTCTCTCAAGAGCTCTCTGAACAAAACCGAGACGTCTCTCAGAAGGCCCAGGTCAACTAGGTCGTGACTTCACCTCGCGCATAAATCCATGCTACTGTTACCATCGACTTTGGGTAGTATTTTAAGATTATTATTGTTATTATTATTATTATTATTATTATTATTATTATTTTTGTAGGCTTGTTGTAAAATTTTAAATGAAAAGTGAATAATTATCAGGCGACTTAAATCAACCTATCAGAAAGCGCTACCAGTGTGTCAGAAATTGCTACCTCTATTAAAATGGTTTATTCAATTGTCATTCAATTCACACCAGGACTTTTAACTGTCCAGAACAACAGAACACAGTTATGAGAGTAAAAACTCCCTTTATTTCTCTCTATAATCTCCTGCTACTCTAATGTACTGATCCCAGCGTTTCACTAGTGCTCGGATACCATCAAGGTAAAAAGTTCTCTCAGTACACTGGAGCCATGATCGGACTGCCAGCTTCACGCTGGCCTCCCAGGAACTCCTTTTAATAGCCCAAACATGTGGAAATTGCTTAGAGCGAGGTCAGGACGGTTGGTGGCAATAACTCCCATCTGAGCTCTTGTAATGTGCAAGTGGTGTTGGTGAATGATTGTGTGTACAGTGCCTACACACAGATGCATGTTTTCTGCAAGTTGGTGAGAAGTTAATCTTGTATTTTCAAGGATCAAGATGATGAGTCAAACTATTAACTGTTATTCTAGTCATACAGTATAATAACATTGATAGGAAATATTTTTTACTTAAATTGATTAAAATTGTAGTAACAGTGCTAATAAACGACATCTAAAACGAGTCCCCTTTTCTAAATCTCCGCATGCAAAGCAATGAGTGGGATTTGAAACAGAAACAAGAAAAAAGCCACTATTGTACGTCCTGCACGAAAACGTTACAGGAAATGGAACATGTAGAATCTGTGCTTATAATGATGATAAAATTTCCCTTCAGTGTGCTGCATGTTTCACAGTGCATGTGACAATAAGCTATTGAACTGGAAAGGCATGTATAATCAGCTGTCCTGTGTGTGTTATGTTAACCATGAAGGAATAGGAATTTGGACTTGGAAAATATGTCGGGCGGGGTGGGGGGGGGCTCTACAGGCACTTCTGTCTGCAGGACAGACACACAGACTACAACAAATGACATGACACACCAGGGAACACTAGGGAAATTTGTGATTTGGTACAACAAGTTCTAATCAAAAATCAGAAAAGGTTGTTATCAAGCTGCCAGTTCATGTCATTTATTTGCTCCATCTTTTAAGCTGACATGCTTCTGTAGACACACTGTCAGCACTTATACTTAGGCTTTTTGTTGGGAATTATTAGTTTTACTTTCAGTTGTCCATTATAAAATGCAGCATGGATCCTGCCCGAGTCAGCTCGTGTTAGGTTTAGTTGCAGTAACTACTTTTGACCACTAGGTAATAACATTCATTCATTCATTCATTCATTTATTCATCTTCTGTACTGCTTATCCTGTACAGGGTTGTGGGGGGGGGGGGGGGCACTGAAGGC
>JAOVVA010000026.1:4606353-4622501 GCA_028565275.1 Leiocassis micropogon
ACGCTCCTGGGATTTGCATAAAAATAGAAAGGAGCGAGTGTGACAAAGTTACCAGAAGAACTCATATTCTCCAGCACACTCAGTAAAACCTAACAACTGTTTTCTTATAAAACTGCACAAATCTGTGTCTAAAACTTCTGATTTAAACAAGCAATGAGTTTTCACTCGAAATATTGACTGTTTATTTTATTACGCTTTATTGCTCTTAAACCAAGACTTGTTTGTTTTCCAAGTCAAAATTTATTAAAAAGCGTTGCTCGTCTAGCGGAACACTCGCAAACCGCGTTACTCGCAATCCGAGGTTTCACTGTATGCCTACGTTTGACCCTAATGGCTTCCCATAATCTCAGCGCGGTTACCCGGCTGTGTGATAATAGCGCGTTTAAGGTGGATAATAAGATGACTCAGGAATCATCACCAGGGGTGCTGAACGGCATGTTGCATTATAAAAAGCTTCTTGATGGAAGTTTGGATAAAACTAATGTTGTGTGATTGAGCTACCTTCAAGATGAACCATTTTTTACAAGAATACATTGAATGTAAGCTGTGGGAGCAGTGGCTCAGGCGGCTAGGGCTCTAGGTTGTTAATTTTCAGATCTGAGTGTCCGGGTTCACGCTCCATTGTCGGTGGGTTGCCACACCCAATATTACTCAGCCACTGCATGCAGTCCCTTTTGAGAGATTTTAATTTAACATTTGTTAAATGTTAATGTTTGAGATATGTTAAAACTCTTTTCCTCCAACCAGTTTGTCGTGCATTTCTTTATTCCAACAATGCACATTTACAATACAAGTAAATTCGAGTATTTTAAAATCGCGATTAATCGTGAAAATACTTCTAGTATAGGCCACACCCACATACAGTTAAAATATGAATACTAATTCCTCATAATTGAGTATAAAATAAATACAGATACAAATGTGCTACATAAAGTCTGCAATTTAGTTGATGGATTTTAAAATTCAATTTGCTTCAATGTTGATGTAAAGATCCAGAGACACAGGCGGGGGTTGCTGATTGTGGGTGACAGAGTGAGCGAGAGTGAGGGAGAAAGAATGTGTAAATTGATTAGCAGCTCAGATAGCATGAATTATTTATGACCCCAGTGTAACACTGGTCCCTTTCTAGGAGTTTCTTTCTTGAGAGAAAAATGGAATTAGGAAGAGAGAGAGAGAGAGAAAGAGAGAGAGAGAAAGAGAGTGCATGAGAGATGAGCTGTCCAACATCCAAATGAAGCACAGACTCACACACACAAACACACACACACAACCCCGACATCCTTATACACTCTGACACAGTCTTGGCTGTGTCAGCAGGTCTGGTCATGGGGAGTTCTCAGGCTGTAAGAAAGTGCTGAATTGATTTCAGACTACTGTTTCACAGCTTTACTTTAATACCAAGAACCAAAGGCCGGCTCTATACACGTTAATCCCTGGCAAGGACTCTCGGATCTGTATAGACAATGGTCTTGATTCATCGAAGTTGTATATGTTTTAATCTGATCGTGAAATGAAGATGTGCAAATTTCCAAGACCAGTCCGGTCAGAGTGGGTGTCACACTTCGTAGTTGGCAGTTAGACAATAAAATCAGTATTAATCATTATAGCCAAGTCAAGCAGAGCTATTGTACTGTAAGTAATAACAGTAAAAATGAGAACACATTAATAATCAAAACTATGTACTAGGAAACTCCGTACTGAAATTGCTGTAGATTTCACTTAGTTGTTGTTGTGCATCTTCATAGTTCTTCTATTGAATAATTAGTGTGTAAGTACAAGCTCTGGCCTGGATGTGTGGTTTTATTTCCCAGGCAGGCATCTTAAAGAAGTGCAAATGTCATCACAATTATTTATACCCTACCTTACCCTACTCAGCAATCTGATTGGACGAGAATGGTGATAACAGGTGGTAATAGAACTGGGCCGTTTTAACTATACATATCACTCCACATCACAGGTGGTTCGAATAACCATTAATTACACTAACCGTTGAGAGAGGAAGCAGCTGCCTGCCAAAACTCACATTCAAAACCAGTCACGGAAGCACTTCCAGCAAGAAAACACATCTGCTAACGTTATGTCATCTTCGAACCGTCCGTATTCTGTCATGTTCGGCTAAAAAGCTTCTAACACGTGGCTGAATCCCAAGTCCTGCTCTAACCCCTGATCAGGGGCACTACTTGGTATGTGTGACAAGGGATTGTACACCCTACATAACACACTAGCTTTCCATTAAGCGCTATTTAGTGTTCAACACTGGAACCCAGAAGTGAGCAGATGCTTGGAATAATGGAAAATATAAAGTAAATATCAAAAGTTCCTCAGGCCACCTCCATGGTTTATTCACCTCACCTTTTGGCTGCACAGTGCCAGTGAAATTTTAAAACTACTTTCACCCCAGTTACACTAGCTGTTGGTTGCCAGCTCTACCAGTCTACCAGTCAAGGAAGGATATGTGTTGCCAAGGTAAAATAAATAAATAAAGTCATAATCTGTTGTACAAAAACGAATATCACACTTGAGGTCATGGTGTTGTGCAACATCACATGAATCTTTGATTAAAGCAACACGGATGCTTGGAAATTTAGAGCCTAATGTGATTGACACCCTTCCATCATACATATCATACATGCTTAATGAACATCCCATTCCAGATTTAGCTCCATTCTTCTGGGAAGACTTTGCCGTAGGATTTAGAATTAGTGAGGTAAAGTTGGTGGCTCAGTGCTAGGTCTCTTGCCTGTCATGTGGAAGGCCAGGGTTCGATTCCCAGCTAATGAACCCAAACCTCAGCTACTGAATGCAGTGTTGGTCCCAAGCCTGGATAAAATGGAAGGGTTGTGTCAGGGAGGGCATCCGGCGTAAAAACCTGTGCCAAACAACAACAGCATTAGTGAGGTAAAGCAGTGATGCAGGTTGAGAAGGCCTTGAATGATGTTGAAGTGCAAAATCCTTGTGTTCCTCTGCACCAACCTTGGCAGATGATGCCTTAATAAACCTTGCTGTGGTGCACAGGGGCGTTGTCATGCTGGAACAGGAAACAGGTTACAGCATACCACGACATCCTATATAGTTGTGTGCTTCTAATATACAGTATATGATGTTGAGGTGTCTACATTTTTTTGTCATATATTGTGTCATTAAAAACTAATGAAATTGTAAAAATGTCTTTCTTTATTTATCAGTTACAGATGGGGGACAACCAGTAAGGACAGGATGTTGATTAAAGTATCTGACAGGGAGCCAAGTTTCCTGTCACAGGGTAACGGTTATTCCAGCTCTTCGCCACGCTCGAGACGCTCGTCCAGTAACACCCTGCCTGAGGCAGAAACCACTCCGCATTCTTTGCCTGACCGTCGCCAAACGCAGTCTCCTTTTCTTAAGAGAGCTGACTTTGGGGGGACTCAGCGGCGTTGTTCAGGTGACTCTCAGCCTCCTTCGCCACGCTACGCTTATGAACCCCCACTCTATGAGGAGCCTCCTTCTGAGTATCAATCCCCACCCATTTACGAAGAACCACCCTCTGACATGCATTGTGACCCTGGCCTGTATGCCGCAGACAGGTCGCCAGCACGCAAGCCTGGTCTTTACCATTCTCCCAAACAGAGCCCATCTCCTTATGGTCAGCTGGTGTTGACTAGACAGAGAGGCTCCACCCCTGAGAAGATCTCCAACCAGGCAGAGCGGGATTACACTTTCAGTGGGCGGGATTATAGTTCTGCAGGGCGGGACTATAGCGCTGGTGGACGGGACTACAGTTCTGGTGGGCGTGATTATAGCTCAGGAGGGCGGGAGTACAGTGCAGCGGGGCGGGAGTATGTCAAGCAGCTTGTGTATGTCGAACAGTCAGGGTCCTCGCCAAGGTTCCGGACAACGGATCGATTTTTAAGCTATGGAAAGCCTGGACAGGGTGGCCTACCAGCCGGAATGTGTTATGGTGGCTCTTTTACGCTACAGCACAGCCACGAAGGTGGTGGCGGTAATCGAAAACGTAAAAATCGCAAGCCCTCTTTGCCTGGTGGGGAGGGAGATGGCATGGGGACTGGAGTAGGAGCAGTACTCACACAAGCACGACTCGCCTGGGAAGCACAGCAGCTCATGCAACAGCGAGGAGGTGGCGCCTTAGGAGGTGGTATTAAGGATGGTTATGAAAGCGATGGCGCGACACCCTTGCCACTGCCAGGACCTGTGGTGCGGGCATTCAGCGAAGATGAAGCTCTGGCCCAGCAGGATGGCCACTGGAAGCGTACGACGTTGGACAGACTTGCATTTCCTCAAACGCTGTTAGAGAAGAGCCTGTCTGTGCAAACCAACCTGGCATCTCCAGAGCCTTACCTGCATCCCTCTCAGGTATAACGCACAGATAAACTGCACATAAGCCATAGTTTTGTAATATTTTCTCATTTTCGTCGCCATAAAAGAGTGGCTTAGCATTGTTGCCTTCCACCTTCAGGGACCTACAGACCTATTCCCGCTTCAGGTCTGTGTGCATGGACTTTGCATGTTCTCCCCGTGCTTTGTGGGTCTCCTCCAGGTACTCCTGTTTCCTCCCACAGTTCAAAGATGTGCAGATTATGCATAATTGGCATTCCCAAATTGCCCGTAGTGTGTGTATGTGTGTGTGATGGACTGGCACCCCATCCAGGGTGTGCCCCACCTCATGTCCTAAGTCTCCTGGGATAGCCTCCAGGCCCTCCACAGGATAAGAGAGTAAGTGAGTGAGTGTCCTCCAAAAATTGGCGCCAAATTGGTGTCCATGTTAATATTTCACCTGCTAACAGTGGCCCTAAAGTGCAAAACTCTAACAAATTCAAAAGCAAGCGTGATAAAACAAATCAAGATATTGTAGGTCCTTATTTAAACATCATGTGCTGGTTTCTGATTGGCTACATCACACCGCGTCCAATCAGCACTGAGCATGCGGCACTCTGTCAGAACTTACACTTTATATTTTCATTTAATATTGTATTTTTCTGCAAAAATTTATTTTATTGTAAGTATTTTGCACTTTACGGTCCCTGTAACTACTAGTAATTTGGGTGCAACTTTTTTTTATCTGTATGACGCATATCCGATAAACACACGCACAAAACACACTTTATATACCAGACCCTAGATTGAAAGAGGTGTGGAAAATCAGAGGCTCATTTCAAGGCACTGTTTGTCGTGCCAGGCATTCATTAGTGTCTATTCATTTTAGATCTATCTGATGTTCCAGCATTCCCTCCAGCATTTTCTCTTTCTTTCTCTCTCTCTCACACACACACGCACGCACACACATGGGATTATTCCTCTTTACAATCACATCATCTTTAGATAGTGAATTATAAGGTAAATCTGACCACATTTGTAGAGTTTTTTTTTGTTTTTTTTACCTTTTGTAATTAGGAACGCTCTAATATCTGCACACACTCGGCTCCTGTGATAAATTATCATTTCCATCAAATTCTTTTTTATTCACACTACAGTGTGAAGTCTAAATAAATGATTTAACATACTTGTACTTTTCTACGTGTACTTGTTTTAAACCAAAATATCACATTGTCGTGAACATCCAGAACATCAATATTCCAAATAAGCAGACATATCAGACTCAGATTCAAATCCAAGGCTGGAAAAGGACAAAACAATAGCTCGCGCCAGGAAATGCACATCAGAAACAGTGGAACGACTTTGCGAAGACACATATCGCACAGGCTGCTAGACAGGTTTCGCATAAGGTTCCATCATTCTAGTGATGGTGCCCTCTGGTGTTTGTGGGAGAAAGTATAAAGGATGGCTTTTACACAGATAGACCCTTAGGTTTATAAATGCACATTCACAAATTCCGAGGTAATACAGCAAGCAAAGTAAAGTCTTTAGGAATTCTTGCGCTGAAGCATTCTCATCGAAGGCTTCCTTTATTTAACATACAGAGGAACATCATTGTTTTATAGACTTTCATTCTGAAGGAGGTGAGGGATGAATCCTTACTCCAGAATTCTTTTTCAGCACTTATTTTAGAAACTCAGGCTTTGACCTGCTTCAGCCCCGAGGCTGCTTCTTGTTGAGTTCCCTCTCCGCCGCCTTCTTCTTCTCTTTCTCTCTCTTGTCTACCTTCTTCTTCTTCTTATTATTATTATTCTAATTCTTGCTGCACATTGAGGTTCTGACACACCTCGTATTTCTTCATAATGCTGGTTATAACTGCGTTATCTCTCTGTCTCTCTCTCTCTCTCTCAGTCGGAAGATCTTGGTGCGTGCTCACAGTTCGAGGCGAGTCGGAATGCTCGGAACATGATGCCGAGTGCTAGTTGTGGTGTGTTTCCAGAATTCTCCCTACGGAAGCCCTCTTCGGAGACTGACATCGAGAACTGGGCATCTAAGCATTTCAGCAAACACACACAGGTACTTTCATAGACTCTGTGCGGATATTATGGTTCTTACGGACAGAGGGTGTGCCCGAGTTGAAAAACAAAAGCCGAAAGGTTGCATAAGGATCTTTCCTGGAAGGTAGCATTGTGTATGAAGTCACCAGAATGATGTCATTAAAGCAGCACCAAATGTCATTTAACTTTGTGTACTTCAACACATCTTGTTGTCTAGTCAAAGATCGGTATGTGCCTAAAATCTACACCCCTTCTTATCCATGTGTCAGGGTTTGTTTAGAAGAAAGGTGTCTATCGCAAACATGCTGGCTTGGAGCAGCGAGCCCATCAAAAAGCCCATGATCCACACAATGGACCGTACGGTTAAACGAGACGCCGTGGACCTCTTCAAACTTATCCAGACCTATATGGGGGACAGAAAGGCCAAAGGTGAGCCTCTGGCTGTGGCTCTGGAGATCGCAGTGCGCGGCTGGAGCAACCAAGGCCTCCGTGACGAGCTCTACATCCAGCTGTGTCGGCAGACCACTGAGAACTTCCGCTACGACAGCTTACAGAGGGGCTGGGAGCTCATGGCCATATGTCTGGCCTTCTTTCCTCCTACACCGCGCTTCCACAACTACCTGGAAGGTTACATTTACAGACACATCGACCCACTGAATGACACCAAAGGTAGGACCCGGACACATGCTGTACTTATTACCAAGTGGGTCCCATAATACTATGCCAAGCATTATTATTATTATTTTTTTTTTTTCATTTTTTTAGTGTGGAAGTTTATAGTAGATTGCACTTTTTAACTAACAAAGATATTGTTTAATAGATTTTTACCACTTTTTTTGTGTAAATGCAGGAGTAGCTGTCAGCAGCTATGCGAAGTACTGCTACCGTAAATTACAGAAAGCTGCACTGACTGGAGCGAAGAAGGTTCGTACGGTATTTGGCCAGTATTGGCAATTTCTTAATTGGCTTTCTGGCATGAGGTCATAATTTTGGCCAAAAATGATATATGAATATAAGATATGGATTTATATGACCAGTTTGACAGCAAAATATGATAAACGCCATTTTCAGCCTTTTATTTTCACATTTTGGCAAATAATTTTTCTCTGACCTGCAAAACATTCGTTACATAATCGTATTTTATAAGCTTTAAACTTTCTTGAGCAAACGCAGACAAGTCATGACGAGCCAGTCGCATCGCTCCTTTCTGTCACGTGATCGCTATAGCAGAACTAGCAGCTTCACAGAATACCGGTTGTCGTGAGTGAGTAAAATGCATTTAGTGGATTTTTGGAGAATGTTCAATCCCAAAAAGGCCATTTACACTCTGTTACCACCCTTACAGTCACTCCAGCAGGAATAAATGACAGGTATACATTGCTTAATGCCTGCAGTATGTTTTGTGAAACTTTCTGTATACTGTATCTGTACTGGTGTACTGTTGGGTAAACACTGAAGTGGCGCTAGTTTGTAATGCAAACTTTCTGCATGTCTTTCCAGTTGGTACATTTCTCTCTTTTTTCCCCCGATTCGCAACACTTGAAACACCTGCAAGCGATTTGTTTACAAGAGACATGAGGTGCACGCGCTGTGTGGAAGCTGTTGCAGTCACTTTGTGCTGCACGGATATTAACCGTAGAGGATGGCTGACGAAAACATGTGATCAATTGATGTATGAATGCATATGATAGCGATTATTTTGTGTCGTCATGTACTGAAAGAAAACTAAAACTTTTAGAGGAGGAGGCTCATGATACTATAAACTAATGGTTTTGTATTGTTTATAATGTTTCTCATGATCTTAAACAATCTTTGTAATTAAAAAGATTTTTTTCCTTTTAATGGAGGCAAGCATGAGTTAGCTATATTTTTTGTATCAAAACTCAACCCACATATTATTTATACTAATATGCATACTTAAATAACCACAAATACAGCCTCAGGCTGATTTAAGCGCTGTGACAAAACTGTGGCAGGTGGAGTTATAGCGTTTTGAAAAAACACACAGAAATCACACTGACATAACCAAAAACTATTTTGACATAATATTTTAGCATTTGTACTTTTTAGCTTCCTTGTGTGGCTTAGTGGCTAGCACTGTCGCCTTACACCTCCAATGTCCGGGTTTCATTGAGTTTGCATGTTCTCCCCGTGCTTGGTGGGTTTCCTCCGGTTATTCCAGTTTCCTCCTACAGTCCAAAGACCTGCAGATTAGGCGCATTCCTGTTCCCAAATTGTCCGTAGTGTGTGAATGTTCAGGTGAGTGTGTGTATGTGTGTGTGCCCTGCGATGCATTGGCACCCATCCAGCGTGTACCCCACCTCGTGCTCTAAGTCTCCTGGGATAGGCTCCAGGCCCCCGGCAACAATGAATACAGGATAAAGCGGTGTAGATGATGAATGAGTGAGTGATAAATTCCTTGTGACAAACACATACACAGTTTCAACACTTCATGTTTTTGCCAAAATCTCATTTTGCTGTCAAATTGTTCATATACTTACTATACATACATACAGTATATGTATGTATACAGTATTTATTTTTAACAGCTGCCAGTATGAAATGTCAGTTTTTGTTCTCAGGATGTATCCATCTATCTATCTATCTATCTAATGCAGGGTTTGAAAAAGCCTTGTATCGAGGAAGTAGCGTATGCGCGGAATGCCATCTTTAGCCCCTCCATGTTTGGTTCCTCTTTGGAAGAAGTCATGGCAATGCAGAAGGAGCGCTACCCTGATCGACAGCTGCCATGGGTACAGACACGTCTGTCAGAGGAGGTATTAGGCTTAAATGGAGACCAAACTGAAGGTATCTTCAGGTGAGATGTAAAGCTAATCTACAAAGTGGCATGCACTGTACTCATCCTGGAATGAATGAATCGTGAAGCGTTTAATGATGTAAACTAGTTTTTATTACATTACACAACTGATCATGACTCTGTAGTGTGCTGGTTTTAATTGACTACATATATTAATCAAAGTGTTTGTGAATCTGTGTCCATCAGGGTGCCCGGAGATATAGACGAGGTAAATGCCCTGAAGTTGCAAGTGGACCAGTGGAAAGTGCCGACCGGCTTGGAGGACCCACACATTCCAGGTATATTCTGAGATATTCTCAAAATCGACAGGTTAATCAGTAAAAAAAAAAAAAAATGTATTACATAAAATAATGCATTAAATGAAATAATAGTTATATATATAACTGTCTGTTTATCCACCAAATATAAAAAGTCTACAGTTATACACACATATCATCCACAGACATTTCTCTTTTGCACACACAATTCTCTTTCTAATGTGAACACACACACACAGAGACAGGCACACACACACACACACACACACACGAACACACTCGCTCTTTTAGCCTTGGGCAATTGCACTGCTCCATTTCCCACTGAATATAAATAGCCCAATCTCCAAGTGCATTATGGGAGGAGAAGAAACAAACCCTGTCTATCTCAACAGAACATGAAAAAAGTAAGGCTTTGTGTCGAACATTGAATTTTCTGTCCGTGGTTTGCTAAAAAAGTGTTTATTTAAATAGCTTGTTTATTTTAATGCATGAGGGTTCTTCAAGTCAAAGCGGGACTTTTGATTGTGCAGAATAACAGAACACAGTTACAAGAGTTCAAAACTTACTTTATTCCTCTGTATAATCCCCTGCTACACTAATGTATGTATCCCAGTGTTTCACTAGTGCTTGGATACCATCAAGGTAGAAAGTTTTCTCGGTTCTAGACATCAAAGTCATGATGAGATTGCCTGCTTCACGTCTGAAACGCTCGCCTCCCGGGAACTCCTTTAATGCCTTAAACATGTGGAAATGGCTTGGAGTGAAGTCAGGACTGTACGGTGGATGTTGCAATAACACCCAGACGAGTTCCTGTAATGTGCAAGTGGTGTTGGTGAATGATTTCATGTACAGTTCCCACAGACAGATCAGACATTTCACTCGCTAAATGTTCACGGGAATGACTGCACAGACGTACAGCCTGCTTTAAAACGTTTGAGCCATTCAAAATCAACAAAGTTCTACCTCGGCTAAGAGTCCCATCACCTTGAAGTCTTCTGTAAAAATCAGTTTTGTGCATTCATTCACAAGAAAGTCTCGGCTCGACTTGAACGCCAAACTCTTGAAAGATAACAGTTCCCAAAATTGCAGCCAAAATAACACGAGAAAGGGTGAGACTATTTGCTGATCAGAATCCGATTGAAAATTGATTAAGGGTTTTGCCAAGACGAATAGGCCTGAATGGATCCAAAATCGTGCAAATATATAATAACTTCTTGTCTAAAAGCTGTAATTGTCAGCAACATCTTTTAACAAAGTAGGTACTATAGTTGCCGATGTTGGTGATGGTGACCAGAGTTGTTCAAAGACTTATTTCCCTTCGTTGTATGGAAAGTAACATACTATATGAATGGTTGCATACTCTCGTATTTCTCTCTTTTTTTAGATACAATGAACAAATCTGATTTTTAAAAAATGGCTCTTCCTGCGTCTATCTTTCTCAACAGCATCATTGTTAAAGCTGTGGTACAGAGAGTTGGAAGATCCAGTAATTCCTCACGAGTACTACGAAGAATGCATCTCTAACTACGACAGTCCAGAAGCTGCTGTCAGTGTCATCCATAACCTTCCTCACATCAACAAACTGGTGCTCTGCTACCTCATCCGTTTCTTACAGGTCAGTCTTGTTGTATCTCAGAACTTTAGTTTAGTTTCAATTAATTTGAGCGACTGTAATGCATTTAGATCAGAAAAGCCATGCTGTCTGCCATGCCTGTGAACATACAGTAACGGCCCTCATATCTTTCTTTGTGCTAGAAATCTCAGCTGTATGCAGTTATAAATGTCGAGAATAAATTATTCATGGCATTGGTAGCAGCAAGGTTCTAAAAGAACATATTAAAGGGGAGCTATTCTGCGAAATTCACAATGATGAAACAAACAAACCAAAAGAATCTGATTTTTGTGAGCTCATAGAAGAAACTCCCCTCCCCTGGAGTTGTCTGAAGTAGTGCGGCTCAGCAGTACCTCCTTTACACAGACAATTAAACAGCACGGAGTGAAATAAAATAAGTTTGATGCATTTGAGGGGAATTTTAGTATGTTTAGAGCATTAACTTGTTAAAGAAATAAAAAAATATGGGATCTTTAAAAAAAAAAAAAAAATTTAGTGGACCTGAATGAAGTTGACATGGGGAGAACATGCAGAACTTCATATCTACAGTTCATCTTCAGACCACACACACACACACACACACACACACAAACACAAACCCACAAAGGGTGAATAAAAGCCAAGAATGCACTGCTGTCTTCACTTCTTCATCAAAAGTGATTCTTGGTCTTCGTAGCGCTGCTTTCAGGGGACCAAACAGGTGAAAGTCTGATGCTTTAACACCTCAAAATGAAAATTTTGCAGAGTGTCGACAGTGTGTGCAGAAATGTGCGGACATGCATCGTCATTCGAGATCCCTTGGATATCAGTCCTCCTGGTTTAATCTGAAGTTTAGTCTTCAGCTCTTCAACAAGCGTCTCACTGTAACGAGCACTGCTGATTGTTCAACCTTTTTCCTGATAATGTTCCAATACTGGCCCTTGAGAATCCCAGAAAACTGATGAATTTTCCAGCTGATGGTTGACTTTTGAACGTTCGAGGATATTTCCGTTCCGTACTCCATGCTGTTTACTCTCAGGCTCATAGTGATGAATCCATCTCGAGTATCGGTCCAAAATTGTATGCAGATATCCAAACGCTTCTGTTTATGCTGATGTAACAAGTTCATGCCTACACAGCAGTGACTGGGGAGACAGTCATTATACAGTAAGAAGGTATAAGTGACTCGAAAAAGAATTGCAGGATGATATTAAAGCAGCAGGAGCAGCAGCGTAACAACACTGAGAGCACCAAGCAATGAAGCGCACAGCAATCGTCTCCATTCCTACTGTACGGCTCACAGGAATGAGAAGAGGCGCAGAGGGAGCTCCAAGGTTAATATTTGCATACTAGCTTTCAGACGAAAGACGAAGCAGAACTAGAAGTCTTAGGCAAAAATTCAGCTTTGTCATAGCGAGTTTGGAGAAAGGAGTATGTCGCATGTACGATCCCTTGAACACCGAAGTTCTAAGACTCGCATTATGATTTGATACACAATGTGAGAAATTTTCAACTGTGAAGGTTAAAAAAAACTGACGGTTTATCAGCAGTACCAGTAGCAGTTAATTACTCAGTTAACTCAGGACTCATTAACCAGTGAGGTTTATAAGATGTTTGTTTACTCATGTTAATTAGATAAGCTAATTTCAAGCTAATTAAGACATCATTACTTGCAGCCGTTGTTAAAATAAAGGTTCTAAACCTGAGCCTTGTTTAACGCCACGACACACACGTCTGCATTAATTGCTTGCCACGATGTTCTCAGTACTGTCTGAAGAGAAATGTTGTGTGTCATCATCATACCGTGGATATAATGCCATGAAGGTACACCAGGATGGCTGGGAAATGCATTTTGACGTCTTCTGGACGTTGGGATTAAATTAAATGAGAAGGCTGTGTGGACGGATCCTTTAAAGGCGGGCTTCAGACTCTGATTCTCGGAAGAATGACATGACAAACTGCATAGAAATCTATTCAAATCTATTTATATCCCAAAGTAACATTCCTTTATTAATATGATAAAGTGTTATAAAACACAGTGGATAAAACACTCGCTATTCAGACAGAAGGAACATTCTCAAATTGCACTTATCATTAGGTCTAATCACCTCTCCTAAGTTCTGTCATGTTGTACTTACTTACTTATTCTCACTCACATCTTCCTTTAATGCTTTACATTTTAAAGTAACACGAGGGCCGTTTGGGTATAACAGGACACACTTACTGTATGAAAGTAAAAACTCCTTTTATCTCTCTATATAATCCCCTGCTACACTAATGCACTTATTCCAGTGCTCGGATACCATCAAGAGAGAAAGTTTTCTCAGTACGCCAGAGCTTTGATCCGACTGAAACACTAGCCTCCCAGGAGCTCCTTTAATGGCCCAAGTATGTGAAAACCCCTTGGAGTGAGGTGGGGTGTGGCAAATAACTCCCAGCAGAGTTCCTGTAATGTGCAAGTGGTGTTTGTAAATGATTGTTTGTACAGTTTATACAGACACATGCCTGTCTTATGCAAGTTATATCATATTATATTACATTATATTATATTATATTATATAGAGAAATAAAGGGAGGTTTTTTACTCTCATGACTGTGTTCTGTTATTTTGCACAATCAAAAGTCCTGGTTTGACTTGAACGTCCCTTGTAATTTTTTTGAAAAGCCACACTTTTTTTTTTATTCCCCGAATTTCTCCCTAATTTAGTCATATCCAATTCCTCCCTGTCACTAGGGGGCTCCACATTAAGGTGGAGCTACTACTACCACACAGTCAGGAGGGCCGAAGACTATCACGTGTTTCCTCCAAGCCATGTTACGCCATGTTACCGCATCTTTTCGAACTGCTTGGAGGCGGAGTAACACACTTGAAGGACAGCGCTATCCACTTCTTCCGCTTGCGTGAGCTCACAAATGCCCCCGACTGGCTGTAGAGCCGTGATTAATCCAATCAGCCAATCAGCTCTGTCTAGACCTCCGGCTGCGAGAGGTTACAGCATCACCCGGGAATCGAACTTGCGATCTCCAGTTGATAGGGCGCCACTCGGAGGCCCCATCCAGCGATTTTTAAGAATCAGGTATTCCATATGCTGAATGTTCACAGGAACCATCCTCGGCCAGGATCGTCATTCACAGCCTTCCTTAAAACGTTTGCTCATCGGTTTTCATTCACAGGAAATTTCATTACAAGTCCCGGTTTGACCTGAACGCACCCTACCCTTTAAATGCTCTATAAGAAAACCTGGGTTTGTATGACACTGAATAATGTGTATAACCTATATAAGTACAAAAAATGCATAATAACAGGGAATTGCCTGTTTTTTCCTTTCTGCTTTCTCGTGCAGGTTTTCGCTCAGCCTGCCAACGTGTCTATCACAAAAATGGACGTGAGTAACTTGGCAATGGTGATGGCCCCCAACTGCCTGCGCTGTCTGTCCGATGATCCGCGCATCATTTTCGAGAACACCCGCAAAGAGATGAGCTTTATCCGCGTGCTCATTCAGCACCTCGATACTAGCTTCATGGATGGAATCCTATAGTCCACCTTATTTATACACACACACACACACACACACACACACACAAATACATACATACATACATACATATAATAAAAATGCACATCTAGATAATCTGACATTCACCACACACACACACACACACACACAAACAGACCTATGGCACACAAATTAAAAACCTAATTCACAGACAAGCCAAACCCAGTCTGTATAGTCAGCTATAGAACAGGAGGCATGAACCCTAATTACTACACTGACACACACACACACACTCCCAAAAAGCACAAATTGAACCAGTTTCACATCCAAACACACATTTAAAAACACGTACATTCCATTTTAGTCCCTTTTTTCTAATTTCTGAATGTGTCCGATTGGAGATGGGAATGTATAGCAGTGTTTTTGTGTATTCAGTGTGTTTGTCGAATGTTTGTGTGCAAATGTGTGTGTGTGTATGTCTTTTTTTTCCTTTTTATATGACTGACCTATGTAACTGTCTATAACGGTTTACTTGATTTTATATAATTAATTTATTTTTTGGTATTTATTTTAACAGGTGTTTATAACTACTGCCTTTTGAAGCCAATTGTCAGCATCGTGTCGAGCGTGAGTGTGTGTGTGTCTCTGTATGTGTGTGTGTTTGTGTGAGCGCGTGCTTGTACGAACGATATTTCACTTAGTAGTTTACTTTAATGAATCACACAGCACACACACTTACAATACATGATCATAACTATCATATACAGTATATACTTATAGTTTACCCAGCCACAGACCCCTTGACAAACAACAACACACGCACACACACACTGATTAGGCCTGGTGCTTTAAATAACGATATAACACACCGCCATGCACTATGTCCTCCCTTCCCTTCAGGAAAAGCAAAGGAGAGAGGAATAGAAGGATAAAAGGTGGAGGGAGAGGCTGAAGGATCAAGGCAGATTAAATAATAATAATAAAAAAATTTAAGCCGTTTCCCCCCCCCCTTTTTTCACATCATGTTAAGTAATAATGTTCACTTTCATCTATATCATCCTAAAATATATATAGAAAAAGAGATTTAAAAAAAATATATAAAATCCATAAAAGAAGTAAACACAAAGTATGATATAAAAGAATAGTGAGATTTAAAAAAAAAAAACAAAAAAAAACTTAGGTTTGCTTCTCATTTTAGTAAATCGAAACTATTTATTGAATCGTGTCTAATTGAGAATGATCAGAACTGAGAAAAAAGATAAACCACTGGGCAGATCACTACAAACAGCATACAAAGAGCAACACACACACACACACACACACACACACAGCTTACCTGGTGCACAGACAGGGAAAGACTTAAGATCACGACTGGAACGTTAGCTTGCTCACGGGTCTGTCTTGCATTTACTGCTTTTATTGTTCATGGAATCAGGCTGAAATCCCCTCTCCCTCCTATTGGTCTGAGATCTTAATGGTGACTGTAAGGTAGGATAAGTCTGTCTGAATGTTGTTTAATAAACAATTGAAAAACTTTGCCTGGGATCATTTCTTAATCACACACACACACTTTAATCAGTACCACTTTTTGTAGAACAGTCTAATTATTTATATATA
>JAOVVA010000026.1:4635215-4645666 GCA_028565275.1 Leiocassis micropogon
ATATAGTAACCATACATTCGATACACACATATATTTTTAACTTGCAACTATGTAACTATGTAACTACTTTGATGCTCACATCAAAGACACACGTCTGTTTAATCTACCGCGTGGGACTTTTGTTCTTAAATATTGGATTACACTTCCGCTCCTCGTGGCACGTGTGTCTATGTTTCACTGTTCAGCCTAGTTAGTTCTGTGCTTATTCGGAGAAAGTATATAATTTAAAAAATTAATTAAAAATTTAATTTAAAAAATAAAA
Organism: Leiocassis micropogon; assembly: GCA_028565275.1. NCBI lineage: Eukaryota > Metazoa > Chordata > Actinopteri > Siluriformes > Bagridae > Leiocassis > Leiocassis micropogon. The sequence goes on from JAOVVA010000026.1 coordinate 4,635,478, forward strand.
ATATAAAATACCCCTGCACGTGCACCCCAGCAGCTGTAAGTCCACTAATGCTCCTCTCCACTGCACTCTCTCTTAGACTCTTAGACTTCCTGTTCACAGCATTCAGCTTACTGCGCGTGTTAAGTGTTAACATTGCACCGCTTATACCTTGTTCTTCTTCTTATTATTATTTATTTATTTATTTATTTATTTATTTTTATCCAGGAGACCATGGAGGAATCGCCTCAGCTGAAGATTGGCTTCATTGGAGCAGGAAACATGGCTTATGGAATAGCAAAGGGCATCCTCAGATCTGGTAGACGCTCTTCTATAATACAGTATATTTATTATTTATTTAATGACTGTACTAGACAACGATAGAGTGCATGCAGATTTGTGTAGATTTGGATTTTCTCTTTCTTTTCCGATTGCTCCAGAAAACACACCACAGGCACAAAGGAACAAAATCTGAAAATGTATCCAAATATGCCATCTAGTGGCTGTGAGAAGTAATAGCAGGCTGGAATCCTGTACAGTACAGTACATGCTTTAAAAAAAAATCTTTTGGTAGCAAATAGTAAAAATGTAATCTAACCAGTTAGAGGAAACAAAGACAAATTGTAACTGCATACAGTTTGTCTATGGTATACATACTTGTTTCTGTTAAAATTAGGAAGATTATGTTGTAGGGGACCAGGCTCAGTTGTAGGCTTCTTGTCCACCGCGAGGAAGGCCCGGGTTCGATTCCCACCCAATGCCCAAACCCTAGTCGCCGGATGCAGTGCCGGTCCGGATAAAATGGGAGTGTTATGTCAGGAAGGGAATCCGGTGTAAAACCTGTGGCAAGAGCAGCCGAGAGACTAAAAAAAACAACAACATGGTGTAGTAAACCTAAACAATTACTATGAACTTCACTTTTAAATCCAGGATGAGAATTACTGCACTTACTGACCAAATAACTTGTCACTGTGGGAACTGTACACAAAATCACGTTACGAGGGAGTTATTGCTACATCCCCTGTACAATCCTGACCTCGATCCAAGCCATTTCCACATGTTTGGGCCATTAAAGGAGTTCCTGGGAGGCCGGTGTTTCAGACATGAAGCAGGAAGTTTGATCATGGCTCTGGCATACTGAGAAAACCTTGGATACCAAGTACTAGTGAAACACTGGGATAAACAAGCAAAAGTCCCGGTTTGACTTGAACGCCCCTCGTGAATTTAACAAACGAATTTAATCTGCATGTTCATTAATATAGCGCTAATACTTACATTACAACTCGCTTACTTTGACTCTAAGAAGTTTACTTTGTTTATTTATGATTGTTGATTTGACATCATGAAACATCGGAGAACTTTCACAGAGAAGATTCTAATTGTAGAGTTGCCAAATGTTCAGTTTTAAACCCCGATCCCGGATTTGTGTGTTCTGCATCGTTAGGTGATGTCGTCGCGTCTAATGTCACTGTAAGCGCCCCGTCTGAAAACAACTTTCCCCGCTTCCGGGTAAATCGCGCACACATTGTATACATGATGAAGTATAAAATACTGACAATGCAATCAAACATGCTTTCATAATTCTGGATTAGGATCATGATTTCCTAAAATCTATATTCTGACCTCCAGGCAATGGGAGTTGCAGTCACGCACTCAAACGAGGCAGTTCTTCGTGGTTCTCGTCTGGTCTTTCTCGCAGTCAAACCCCATCTGATCTCTCCGGTCCTAAGTTTACTCTCGGAGCATGTCACCCCACAACACGTTATTGTCTCTGTTGCAGCCGGGGTCACCATAGCGACCCTTGAGAAGGTGAGATATTTTTCTTTCTATATACACTTTAATAGGACCAGCTGGGTATTTATTTATTTATCACTATTCTGGTACGATGTATAACGTGATGCAGTTAGGAGTCAAGCGACATACTGTAGTTCATATTCGGGAGGACATTCCTGATTGGTTGGAGAGATCACTGACTGTATAGTCGTACGCATAAGCAGGAGCTAAATTAAAACTTCTTTACAAATTTCCCTGTCTAGTTGTTGCCCGGAGGATCCTGCGTGATGCGTCTGATGCCGAATCTCCCGTGCATGCTCCAGGAAGGAGCTCTCCTCCTGGCAAGTGGAACAGGGATCAAGCAGGAGGTAGCGTCTCAGCTGAAGAATCTCCTTTCCCCTTGTGGACTGGTGGAGGTTGGACCAGAGTCCTGGATCGATGCCCACACAGGCCTAAGTGGCAGTGGTGTCGCTTTTGTGAGTATGAACACGCTAGTGTTTGGAAAGCTTGTGACATGGTGCATATCGCGGGGTCGGCTTGCGACTTTTCGAAAAATACTTTAAGATCCAGCTCTCTCTGATAGGTCTACGTGTTTGCTGAGGCCCTGGCTGAAGGAGCCGTTAAAATGGGAATGCCGAGCGCGCTGGCTCAGCGTTTTGCAGCCCAGACTATACTGGTGAGTATTTTTACAGCTGTATATGTTTTAATCATTAATATATATAATATATATACTGTATATATACAGAGTGAATGGTTTTGACAGGGTGCAGGTCATTTGTTGCGAGATGGTGAGAAGCATCCAGCCCAGTTAAAGGCAGAAGTGTGTACTCCAGGCGGGACCACAATCTACGGACTTCACGCACTGGAAAAAGGAGGGCTCAGGGCCGCCGCCATGGGGGCCGTGGAGGCGGCAACAGAAAGAGCGAGAGAACTGGGGGACAGCAAGACTGTCTGAGAGAAATCGAGGGAGGAAGAGAGACGCGATGGCGAGCATGGCAATGTAGAGATAGGGGTATGTGTGAGAGGCGTTCAAGTCAAAGCGGGACTTTTGATTGCGCAGAATGACGGAACACAGTTCTGAAAGTAAAATCTCCCTTTATTACTCGATTCACTTATGCACTTATCTCAGTGCTTCACTGGTGCTTAGATACCATTAAGATACCATCGCCGGAGCGATGATCGGGTTTCACATGAATGTAAGTGAATGTAAGTAGTATTGGTGAAGGATCGTGTGTACAGTTCCCACAGACTGATGCGTCTTTTCCGCAAGGTTACGGCAAGTTATTCACAAGAAATTTCATCATAAGTCCCAGTTTGACATGAACACCCCTCGGAGAAAGGTTAAAAAGCAGCGTCTTTAACTGCCTGTTTAATTGTACAATATGTTAAATGTACATAGATTCAATAAATTAAGTTATAAATAAAATCTGTTAAAGAGAATCTAGTTTAGCGTGATGTGTTGTGCAAATGTTTCGTCATAAGCAGGATTGGGAAGGCATTCCAACTTGAATGTAATAATAGATTGTATAAATAAATCTATACTCATTCAGAGGCTTTTGTTTCTCTCTCGAAACTAGAACGTTGATGTGGTATTTTGGACAGATGCTGTATGTGCACAAAACAAGGTTTATCATCGTTTATCAAGGTTTAACACCCGCTAACACTCACATCGTTGCCACAAACACTTAAGTGATGACCTGATGTGACTTTAGAGAAAACAACAGACACTAATGTCCACCATAGAGGTTGTTATGTTGAGTAGGTATTAAACGAGCTGTAAAAATCTACTTCTGAAACACATCCCTAAGCGGAAGTGTGTGTGTTCAGTATGTGGTGAATCCGTACTATTTGACTGGGTTGGCAAAAGTGGAACAGGTGATCTTAGTATTCATCTATTTCAATATTGTGGTCAGTAGTCAATTATAAAATTTTGACTAATTAATCATTATTTATTATCATTATTTATGCCATTATTATTATTAGTATTATTATATGAAGAAGAAATGACTAACAGGCTAGTTACACAACATAATGCTCACTACAGCATCTCTTGAAATCATTGGGATTCTCCAGCTAACACACACCCTGACCACAATGGACAACACTGCGTAATTATCATCTGATAGCTATTAATATTACATTTAAATTCAGAATGTTTGCATGCTTCACAGGATGTCGTCTTTTAATTTTATTATTATTACTATTATTATTTCTGATGGGGACTGCCCATCATTGGCAGACACTAATGAATATTAATGAGTATGTCACGTGACAAGGTGTCAACATAAACAAGATGTCAGATTTTTTTTTTTGGCAGATTCCGCAAAAAGCTTGCATCTTTTTTCGCAAGCTGGCTCTGTGTCCGCCATGATGATTGTTTTGAAGAAAATTATAACAAGATCTCAGGTTCCATGATCTCAGTGCCGTGAAAGGGGGGTTGGGCGTAATTAGCATACTTTAGGTACAGACTGCACAAAACAAGTTTTAAAAAGAATTTTTTGTAGATAGTGTAGATGTGCAAGGCCAAGATGATTACTGTACCACTCAACATTTTTATGAATATTCTTTTTGTTTACAGAACTATAGTCTGAAGAAATCTTTAACAAACCATGTCTACTAGGGATAAGAATCACCGATACGATATTATCTGTGCTGCCTGCCAATGTGTGAATAGTTTACACACGTAGGATTTTAGAGGAACTGGACGTTAAACGTGAACATACAGTATAATAACAGTATATAAATTAGAAATCTAATAGAAAAAAAAAAAAACATTGATTTGGGAGTCAGTGTGACAATACACAAAAGAAACACGATATGTAGCTGATTCGACTTTTCCTCCCATCTCTAATGTCTTCATTAATCTGCCTTGCTGGCATTTTCATCTTGGAACAAGTTTAAGTAAAGGGAAATTGTAATGTGACTACAGCCAAAGATGCGTTGGCCCTGGACAACACCTCTAACCTGCATGTTTTTACAAAGCGGCATAGTGGCGTAGTGGTTACTGTTGTGGCCTCACACCTCCAGGGTCAAGGGTCTGATTTCCACCTCGGGTCTGTGTGCATGTAGTTTGCATGTTCCTCCAACAGTCCGAAGACATGCAGCTTAGATAAACAGACGTTCCCAAATTGCCTGGAGTGTGTGTACCCTGCCTCGTGTCTTAAGCAATATAGAAAATGAATAAATGAATATCACACCCACATTAATTAAGAAAATGCTGATTCGTTAAATCAGGTGTTCTGGGAGCTGAGAACGTGCAGGTCAGAATTGAGTGCCAATCCATCGCAGGACACACACACACATTCCCACACACTACGGGCAATTTGGAAATGCCAATTTGCTTGATCTGCATGTTTTTGGACTGTGGGAAGTACCTGAAGGAAACCAACTAAGCATGGGGAGAACATGCAAATTCCATGCACAACCTTGGAGGTGCAAGGCGACTACTAAGGACTGAGGCTTGATTTTATTTTATTTTTGTGATTTGACTGTGATGCTCAGGTGTCTTGGATTGCAGCAATAAACATAGGATGGAGCAGTTACTAAAGATGAATGAATGCCTTGCACATTAGGTGACGTAAACTGTCTGTAGTGAAGGCTAACGTCTCGTTTCCTCCCCTAACTGTCAGCGGCAGCGCGATTTAACTCGAATTCTCGCGAGATTCGACGGGCTGTACCATTTATGAAGGGGCATAGTGCTGAAATAGTTGTTATTCTCAATACTTTATTTCTTTTTTTTTGTGAATGAATACTAACCGAATAGCGATTTAAAAAGCTTATACGATTAAATGAGTAGATGATTTGTCACACTTGCTGTAAATGGACACGTTTATGACGTGTACCTGTGCAGTAGTTGTTCCCCGACGCGGTGAATGGACTCGCCCTAACGGCCACGCTCTCTCCTCAGGTCTGTCTCACCAGGTCGCGCTCGAGCTTCGGACCAAGCGTTTCATTAAACTATCACAAAGTAAGTATGTCTAAATTTTATGTGTATGTTACGAAGTAGAATTCTTCCATAACATATTAATCCGTATAGAAATCTGTAACTTTATTTTTTTCTCCCTTATTAATGTTAATCAGTGTCTTGTAGTTAAGGAGCTGCTGTCTCGAAAGTGCTGAGATGAATCATACGGGTTTAAAGCTATGGATATAAGGGTTATATATGCCACAAACGTGGTCTCCTCTTTCTTTTTCTTTTTTTGTTTAAAAACAAAAAACGATCCATTATCATTTTCGAGTATAGATTTTAATGGTTGATATGCTTAATGTAAAGGTTAATGTAATGGCTTTCAGTGTTCACTAAATGCGCATGCGCGCTGAGTGAACGCTGAAGGCTGTCGTCACGTGTAATAAGTCACGCTCATTTTTGTACCTTTTTTACTACTTGATTTAAGTTTGGTTCGTTTCCTGAATACATGGATGCATTTTAAGTGTTGTAATCAATTTGTGCAATACATTTTTAATGCTATACCTGTAATATTTTAGATTATCTTATTCAGAATTTTATTATTACCTCTTTTTTTTTTTTTTAATTAGTGCTCATTTAAGTGCTTGAGGTGAGTGTATACCTCCACCTGAGATGCAGATAAAATTAAGTAAATTAATGTAAAATCAAGCCTGATCGTGGCGTTATGTTTTTTGTTTTGTGCTGCTGAATGGATGAAGAACAATCTGAGCCCACATTAGTGCTGTTTGCTTGATTATTGTGTTACCCTTTACTAAAGGTAAGGTGGGGTCAGGTTTGTATACCACAAGTTGGAGCCTTTTTTTTTTTTTTTTTGAAATGTCTGGCTGCATGTTTGTAAATCCCTCATCGTGCAGATTTACACCGTGCTGTTCTGATCTGCGTCCTGTGCTGCCTTTATTTCTACACTTTATATGTACAGCATAATGTAAAATCCTTTCTCCTGTTAGTATGCTTGGTGGAAATACAGTGGACACAGTTTACACCTCAATGTCTTTGCATGCATCATCTTGCCTGACTGTGCTTCTGAATTTTTTTGTAATTACAGCGGAACCTCTGATAATTTTTTTGGCTGGCTGGAATTGATTATCTTCATTTACATTATTTCTTATGGGGAAATTCATATTGGAATTTTCACCCTTAAGAAGTCGCCTCCAGAAAGAATTAAATTCCGAGGTTCTGCTGTATTCTGACTATTCTTTATTTAACACTACTACTACTAACACTAACCCTCGTCACTCTACTTCTCTTCCCTCTCCTTCCTGCTTTCGGTCTGTCCCGGACACAGCGTAATGCCGCAGAAAGTTGTGGTCAATTCCAACGCGGAGGCCAAAACCACCGGCCAGTCGGAGGTCGGAAGCTGCGTGTCCAGCGCGGTCATACAGGGCCTGTGTGCGGAGCGTGCTGCCGTTTGGTTCGACTGCAGAGCGTACGAGAGAGCGGAAAGCCAGTATTATATGAGGCTTCAAGAACGGCAAAATGGGACCACGTCTGCTGCGAGCACCAACTCCCAGCGCAGCCGAGACAGTTCCTTAACCAAGCCTGTCTTTGACCGATCTCTTAAACAGCCAGAGTCAGTGACCGCCCCTCGTTCCCTTCAGCTCTTGCCCGCTAGCCCTTTATATGACGAAGGCTACCTTTCTCAAACCCCGACTCCTCCAACACCTGCATCAGCACCGATCAATGGCCTGCCTTTTGTGCCTGCGTTTCTCCAGGGGGTGTGGTTTCAGAAGTCTCTCTACGACCGGGCCGAAGCTGCTTTCTATCAGAACCTGTACCGTGTGAATGAGCCTCTGAATCAATTCACACCCGATGAAAACCAAACGAGCCTCGGGCATCCACGTACAAAAGCCAAATCTGATAAGGCAAAGGAGAAGAAATCTGGAGACAATGGAGTCAAGAAAGCAAGCAGTGAATCATGTCACTTCCTGCATGCGGACAGCGAGAGGGTGTGGCTAGAGCGCCATCAGTACTTCGAGGCTGAATCTCATTTCTACCAAGCCGTTTTTAACAAAACCAGCTGTAGCCCATCACCGAAGTATGATGCCGACTACATACACACACACACACACACAGACATACACATTGCACATCCTTGTGCTCCCGAGTGGAGCAACAGATCGACGTGTTGTTGGGAGAGTGTGAATTTGTATCTTGATGATGGTGGATGGGAGCCATGCGAGGAAAAAAAATAGTCATGCTGTCTGGGCAGGATGAATGGATGGATGGATGGATGTATGGCATTCTGTCTATTTCCCCTGTCAATCATAGCAACCATAGCCAATCACATGTCATGTATGCGGAAGAGGGTGGATAACGCTTTCCTCTGAGTGCGTTACGCTCCCCTGTAACCGTTTGACTTCAACGTGTCTTACCCCAAAGTCTGGTTAGTTTCTTAATCAGTGAGAACACAATCGTTCCGTGCTCGAGAACCGTGCCCGAGTCCATTTGAAGAAGTGGTCTTGAGAGCGATACTCAGTCACGGATCGAACCGGATATGGAAGCAATTATATCTTTGAAAGAAAGTAGATTGTTGTTTGGATGTGACGTCATCGGTGACGCTCCAATCCTGTTCTCCGACCTATACAGCCATAGCCGATAAAGTAGGAACGCATACGAGAGCGTTGTATATCAACAATATTAGGCGTTAGAAGGCGTTAACTTCCCTGTTCTTAGGTGCGTATTGCCACCTGCTGTATTAGAGTGTAAATATTGGGACCGGCACTGCATCCAGTGGCTGGGGTTTGGGCACTGGCTGGGAATCGAACCCGGGCCTTCCGCATGGCGACGAAACACCTACCACTGGGCCACCAGTCCCCTGTAAATACGCAAGGGTACCCGAACAAAAATAATGTGATCGCTGGCTTGTGGGGGATTAGTCAATCCTGGGCACGGTACGAATCAATCGTGCCTAATGTGGAAACGCCCTCAGAGGAGGAAGCACTGTTAACCTCCCAAGCGTGTCCCTGTTGATTGATTGATAGCGGAGAGCTGACCAGGGGAGGGAATTCTCACGTGACCAAATTTGGAAAAATATTCACACACCTTGACAAGAACAAGCGTAAATTAAGTAAATGTGTTCATTGATTTTAAACCCATTTAGTCCTTTCATATCTCGTATGTTCTGTTCATATTTAATTTCCTTCAACAGTGTGTGTAACATTTGATTTCTTCCTCATTTATAATTTTTATGCCTCTGCTATCGAGCGGAGAAAATATCTTCCTTTTTGTTTTAAGTAGTTCTGGCGTATACTGTAGATTAGCATCAAGAAAGACCGGACTTGTTGGTGGCATCGAGTTCATTGTTTTGTTTGTTTTTTCCCTTTCTCTTACGCGTTTACATTTTCTTGTCGAATTTTTGTTTGCTTTAACCTTTTTGTCACATCTCTATGTCCCTGTCTTTGTTAATTTCACTCACTTTAAACGAATGGTGTAAGGGATTGTTTTTGTGCTGAAGTGGTGCCTCTGATTCATGTCTCCAGAATGAGTGCAGTCGAGTGCTTGGCTCAAGACCGGATATGGTTCGACAAACCTCGTTACGACGAGGCCGAGCGGAAGTTCTACGAGAGGATGAACGGCCCTACACTACCTCCGCAGGTACAGTATGCATGGTCACGGTGACGCGGATACATGGTGTCTGTGCGCAAAGTGTTGTAACCCCCGTTTTTGTTTTTTCCCTACCTAAAGACGCAGGACTCGGGTGCGAACACTATTCTTCAGGACATCGCTAGGGCTCGAGAGAACATCCAGAAGTCCCTTGCAGGAGTGAGTACTGAAGATTTTTTTTTCTTTTTTTAAAGGGGAAAATCTTTGTCTTCACCAGCGCTGTGAAAAATAATTCAGTAATGATTGCTTGTGACGAACGTGCCACTTTGACCGAGCACGGCCCCCGGTAGAATCGCTGACCTCTGCTTTAATTGAAACTTTTGTTGTAGTATTAGTTGGTTTGAAATGCTACAAAGGAATATTTCTAACTGTTTAATGCCTTTTTAATATTTTTCATTTGTATTTTTTTAGTAGCATTAAAATGAAATGATTTATGATTCTTTCAGTCTCACATGAAATGGATTGTCCATGCGTGAGAAATATTAACATCCAAAGACGACCAAAATATAGGAAAAAAAACAGCACAAAGTCATAAACCTGTTTCTTTAAAATTATCCTAGACTGTTATGTCCTTAGATAAAGTATGAGGGTGAGTCCAAAATCCTCCACACTCTGGCTGTATCATTTATTTTAATGAACTTTTAGAAAAGACAAATGCATACTTTTTCAAAACATACCCTCTCTGCCTTTCAATACATTTTGTCTGTCTTTCAATCCACTTTCGTATTCCATCATTAAAGAAATGTTTTAGGCTGAGCTGAAAGTGTGCCGCTGTCGTAATTTCTTCATCTTTGCCCACGTAGCGCTGCTTTCAGGAGACCAAACAGGTGAAAGTCTGATGTAGTGAAATCAGAATTGTAAGAAGGATGC
>JAOVVA010000026.1:4713875-4724483 GCA_028565275.1 Leiocassis micropogon
TTGGCCTCTGTGACTGTCCACTTTCCAGTGGGTCCCGCTAGACCTGCAATGGCTCCTGTGCCCTTGAGATTCAGTTTTATATCAACAAGTGTCACCCTGGACAGACTGCTGGCCTGTTATCAAGTGTCAAAATTGTGATGCAAGTAATGGTTCAATAAAAAAATTAATTTAGGAATAGAGGAGAGCAAGCACCCCAGTTGCTTCTGCAGAGTCTGAAACGTGAGATCAGTCTGTTATAAATAAGCCACTTATGTCAAAAACAACTGAATCTGTGGAAATGAACTTTTATTTTAAGGCATAAAATTAGTTAACAACTTTGTTAAAAAGCTACTGGACACTGGAGAAATGCTTAAAGAAATGTTTAAAGAGAAAACTAACAGTGTATGAAATTAATAGTTTAAGTGGAATCAGTTAGTCATTATTAAACATTTACCATCACATTCTTGTGAACAAGTAATTCCCCAACACCAATCCAACAAATACAAATTTGTATGACATTCAATCATCCTTAAACCCACATTTTCACATCTTATCATGATGTGCACAAGAAGGCACTTGGTATAAAAAAAAAGTCAACATTTAAAATACTTTTGTAAGCAAAAATAAGAACTTAGTGTCTTCAACATTAAATGATGTTTAAAATTTAATACTTAGCTACAAGGTCACAGGTCATTTAGCTGTCCATATATTTACGCTTTTCTAAATTTAATACCCCCTTTTTTGTATATTTTCATCAAACTTGCTCTCCAAATCTACGATAGAGACCTGCTGCTGAAAGAGGTGCTACTGTAGCTATAACTGGTGTATCTAGTGGTGGACGAGTTGGAATTAGTTTGGTCGATGCTGCCTCTCCGAGGTCCGGAGTGAGAGACTGGAGCAGAGCTCGGGTTTGAATAAGGGCTGCTGATTCCATGTGATGATGCAGAGGCTGCAGGAAGCATGCGTATTCCTGTTTTATCTTCCACCATACAGGCATCCATAGCCTCCTTGTACGTGATCCTCAACTTTGTCTTCGGGCAGGTCAGCATCTTGGGGTGATGACGAGTGTCCAGGAGCTTCTGAGACACTCTTCTATCCAACCATCCCAAGTGTACAGCTTCGTCAACTGTCCGTCTACGGCCGTGCTCTGGATCAAAGAGGCCCCCTGTTAAAAATTGGAACTCTAGAAAACGCTGTCCAGCCTCAAACGGCAGCCATTTTTCTTTCACCGCCTCAGCTGCTGACAACTTCTTACCGGTCTTTATATCTTCAAAGCCACTATAAGCCTTCTGTGCAGGTTTGAGTCGATTCGCCATGTCCTCGTCAATTATGCCCCTGCGACAAGCTTCTTGAATGGAGATGCGGCGACCATTTTCAGGGTCTACAATCCCACCAGTGCAGGCTTGTGCCTCTAGCAGCCTTTGTGCTGTGATGAAGTCTACAAGGCCATGCTTCATTGCTTCATATAAACTGAGCTTTTCAGACTTTTCGGTGTCAAAGATGGCCCCGACCGGACTCTGTTCATCCATAATCTCTCTGGGTGAGGTCAGAGTAATTGACATGCTAGCAATGCGTTTTAAAGTGTTTGGTGAGGTGGGAGATTGACTTTCAATTGATGTCATGACTTCACTTTTGACTATCTGGGATGACACTAAGGATGATGACGAGGAAGAGCTAAGAGGCTTGTTCATGGCTATGGTTTTACTGGTGATGATGTCAACAAACTGTACAAGAGTAATATTCCCAGAGCGATACTCCTGCAAGTCGTCCTCGCCGATTACACCCTTATCAAGCAGTTCTTTCAAGTCGTACTGAAGACCCGTCTTCCTATCACTAATGACCAGTTTGCTGGTACCATCTGAGGAAGTGACAGTTATCTCCTCCCACTCACTCTCCTGCTTGGAAAGCTCCATGTAAGTTTCATAGTCAATCATCCGCTTCTGATAAGCTTCATGTACCGTCATCTCCTTATTGGTGTCCGGATCTACAATGACAACTCGTGTCTTCCTTGTAGTGTTCTTCTGTGTTGATATCTTGTTTTTATCATAAAGTGGCAGAAGCACAAGGCCAGTTTTATCATCTGTAATGCAACGACTCTTTAACTGCAGATAGGTGAGATTATCCTGAGTGTTAGGATCAAAAAATCCCTTTGTATCATCGCCTTCATCTTTTAGAATCTGACTCATCTCTTCGTCGAAGTATCCTTTCTTATAAGCAACATCCACATCAATTCTGTGACTTTGTTTGGGATCAATAATGCCACCACTGGCTATCTGAGCCTCCAGTAGGCGAATACCATGGCCTTTTTCAATCAGTCCTTTCTCAATAGCCTGGAAAAGGGAGATAATCTTCCCACTACCAGGATCTTTATATCCAGTGACGGCTCTCTCAGCTGAAAGGAGCTTATCTTTAAACTCCACACCGATCAGACCTTTCTTACAAGCTTCGTCCACTGTGCAGTACTTGTTGTTGATGGGGTCAATTATGAAGCCTGACGCTGCCTGAGCCTCCAGAAGCTCCAGTGTGGTGCCTGGCCGAAGAAGACCTTCTTTCATTGCTTGGTAGACAGGTAGAACGCGCTTGTCGGCTTCATCGTAGACTCCAGCGATGCAGGTAGATCCCTGCAGATAGGCTCGAAGCCTGTGCTCGATGTCTTGGCTAGTCAGTTTGCCTTCTCTTAGCTGATCAATGTCTGAAGGCTTTAACAGGTTGCCGTCTACCAGATCTGACACAGGGACCTTTTTTCGTAAACCCTGTACAGTCATTGGTGCTGCCGGGGCTGGTAGCATGAGCAAGCCTGTGTTTGGGTCGGCTTTGCATTGCCTCTTCAGGCCGACATAGCTAGTATTCGACTTGGTCGCAGGATCTATATAGCAGTTTGGTTTCGCGCTCAGGGCTTGATAAAGATTCCCATCAATCAGATTACGATCCCTGGCAATATCCTTGGGGAGGTATACACTAAGCACAGGATCAAGAATCCCTCCCGCAGCCTCCTGGGCCTGCAGCAGACGCAGAGCTGTATCTTGATCGATCATTCCTTTTCTCATAGCTTGACAGGCTGACAGAAATTTATTTGCAATTAAATCTCGAAACCCAACGCAGGCGGCCTCCGCAATCAACAGCTGCTTTTTATCCTCTTCATCTACAAGTCCGTTAAGACACGCCTCTTCCACGGTCATCCTTAAATTTGATCTGGGATCAAGTATATGTCCCGTTGCTGCTTGAGCCTCTAGCAGTTTCACTGCACTGTCCTTTGAGATCAGCTCATCTTTCTTGGCCTCTGTGACTGTCCACTTTCCAGTGGGTCCCGCTAGACCTGCAATGGCTCCTGTGCCCTTGAGATTCAGTTTGATATCAACAGCTACATCCTGGACAGACTGCTGGCCTGTTATCAAGTGCTCTAGTGTTTTTTTGTCAATAATACCACAGTCATGTAACTGTTGGGCTGTGACTTTTTTGCGAACACCATCGAACACCAGAGAAGCTGGATCGATAGTCGTGCCAAGAGAATCCGTCTGCGTGTACCTGTTTACTGCGTTGGCTTTCTGCTTTACTCTCAGAACCTCTTCCTGCAAAGAATCTCTGAGATTAACTAAGTTACTTCGCTCCTGCTCCAATCCCCTGATCTGGAGCTTGTACCGCTCTTCGACTTCTTTCAGTTGGGCCTGAAGCTGCTCCATACGGCTTCTCAAAGAAGTACATTCCCCTTCTAGCGCTAAACGCGCTGTGACGTTCTGCTGCACATGATCATCTTGGCTCTGACTTTGTTTTTTCCAGATGCCGAGCTCATTCCTGAGCCTCTGGTTTTCTTCTTGAAGCTGCTTTTTAAGCCGCAGTTCTGTCTCGAGTGACATTTTGATGTTTATACGTTCTTCCTCAGTTTTCTGCATACGGGATGTATTTTCTTCTAGAGTTTTAATCTTCCTGAGGAGGGAATCTCGTTCTTGTTGTAATTCGGTGCAGCGAGACTGGGAAGACTGGATCAAGCTTGATGTCTAAATAGAGAAAAAAAAATAAAATAAATAAGAAAGAGAACAAGAGATGCGTTAATACGTTAAGGAAATTCAAACTACGAAACAGCATAAGTGTTCATACTTTAGAAATTCTAACAGCATGCATATTAATGAAAACTATGAATCATTCATTAGTAGTTTTATAATTATTCTACTATGAGATCTAATCTAATGATTGTTATTTAGTAATTGCCAAGAGAGCTGGTCAGTTGATTTATGCATTAAGTGTTAAAAAATACAAATCATGGTACCTAAATCAAAAACCCCACAGAGTCAATAAGGAAGTGAATATATAATTATATGTTTTGGAGAATATCTGCCAGAGTTATGATTTAAGAACGACTTGATTAGAGATTGAGTTGCAATGATCACCATAAATTAAACAAAAGAAGAAGATGAAAAAGCACACAGAGTGAGGATTCCACGTGAATAAGTGCTTTCCATGGGAATTAGTGCCAGACTCGGGTGTAGAAACAGATCATGAAATGAATCAACTGCATGGCAGAGTACAGAAGACCATCTGCAGAGTGTGAAGAGATTGAGAAGAAGGAAGCAAACTGGAAACTATCCTACATAATGTCTGAGTAGAACTACAGTCTATGACAGTCTCAGACATTTTATAGTTGATTAGTACCTCACTGGCTTGTTTTAGGATATTCTGCATATCCAACCGAAGCTTCTCTCTCTCCTGCGAGAGTTGTTGGATAAGTTTGTCGTGCTCTACACGGGTATGCTGGCTGTTTTGAAGCTGTTGCTGAAGCGCTGCAATCTGGGTGCTCATCTGGTCATCCTCGCTTTGCTTGCCTTGGAGCAGTGTGTCGTGCTCCAGACGCACAGCTCGTAGCTCCTCCTCCAGGCCAAGGCGCTCTTTGGTGAGTGACTCGGTGAGCTCTTTCAAGCGCTTGGTCTCAGAAATGGTCTCGTTAAGAGTTTTGGTTTTCTCTTCCATGCTCCGGTGCAAGACTTGAAAGCGCTGATTGGCCTCAGTGACCCGACCTTGCTCCTGCACCAGCTGAAGTCTTAAAGTTTTCATTTCAGCTTCCAGTGTAGCTTGACGCCGAGTGGAGGTACAGTGCTCCTTTAGGTTACGCTCAAGAGCCTCCTGGAGCTTTTTGCGTTCTTCTTCGGATCTTCTGGCTTCCGTGCTAGCCTCCTCCTGACTCTTTTGTAAAGCGGTGATGGTGGAGGTGTACTCTCGCATAGCCTGGTTTGTCTTCTCGAGCTGAGCTTCCGTCTTCCTGCGCTTGGCTGCCTCACCTTGGGCTACTTTTATTTGCTGATTCAGCTGCCCGTCCAGTTCTTTAAGCTCCTCCTGGAGCTCTTGGACCCTCGCCTGAAGGTGTGCGATGTTCAGTTCTGCCCGGTTCCGCTCATTGCCCTGGCTCTCCAACTCCACACGGAGGATGCTTAGCTCTTGGTGTGAAGATCGGAGCTTGATTAGTTCCTGACTAGAAGTTGTATGTTTAGCATGGAGGTCTGCTAGCTCCTTTTGCAGATGGCTGTTCTCTGCCTCCAGTGCTCTCCACTTGTGCACCTCGTCATCAAGTGACTGTCGGAGGTTGGAGATCTGAGTGATCTTTTCCTGCAGAGACTTCGTGGACTGCGCTTGCACTCCTTTCCATCTGCTCTCTTCTGCACTCTGCTGACTAAGAATCTGTTGTACCTGAGCCTCCAATTCACTCCTTTTTCTGGCTTCCTCTGTGCCTGCTTGGACTTGTTGCTGCAGCATTACCTCTGCATGTCTTCTTTGCGCTTGTTCTTCACTGAGGGCGAGCTGCACCCTCCTTAACTCCTCCTGCAACTTCTTGCATTCCCCCTCTGACCTGCTGCACTCCATCTGCATGGACACGGAGTCATCCTTCCGCTGCTTTGAGAGCATCTGTATGTTTGTTTGTGTTACCAGGATTTGCGACTCGTAGGTCTGTTTGACCTCCCTCATCTCTGTACTGTGCTGCTGTCTTACCTTAGCCAGCTCCATCTGTGTCTGTTTCAGGTTCTTCGTCTCCTCCTCCAACTGCTTCCGCACGCGCTCGAGCTCCCGCGTCCGTTCCGACACGGTTTGCTCCAGTTCGATTTTGGCCCAGTTGGCCCCCTCTAACTCCTTCAGTCTTTTCCGCATGTTCCCCTCATGATCATCCTGCTGACTGCTATACCGTTCCTCCACGATCTTCCGGTTTCTTTTCTCCTCCTCCACAAGCATTTTGAGACGCCGCACCTCATCCGTGAGCTCTTGTAGGCGGTTCTGCGAGGAGCTGAGATTCGCCTGTACTGTGTCGCACTTCAGAGCCTGGTTTCTCTTCACCTCTTCCAAGGAAAGGAGGTGCTCCTGAGATTCGTTCAGCTTCAGCTGGTAGCGCGAGAGCGCCTCTTGCAGCGACAAGTTCTTAGCATTGCGGTCTTCTATGTCTGCTCTCAGAAGGCGTAGATCCTCTTCAAGCAAATCTATCTTGGTGTTCCGTATCTATGAATACATCACAAGGGGAAAAAAAAACAGATCAAAAACAAAAGAGCTATGCATGAACTCTACAATACAATTAAGTGTTTTTTTATGTACCTTGAGCTCTTCCAAGTTCTTTAATGAGTCTCCAAGAGATTTGCAATAATCACTTGAACGTGTAAGCAGTTCTAAATAGCGGCTATGCAAAGAAGAAACCTAAAACAGGGGGGGAAAAAATGTAAAGGCCTAACCCAGAGACCAAATGTAATATCGTATTGGATGTTATTTTGTATTTTGTACCTCCTCTATCACAACTGTAGCTGGAGACTGCAGCATGGATTTCTTTATAGGAATGTTGAGCAGAGTTTCTAGCCCAGCACTGTAAGATGCCAATCCAAGCTCATAGTCCTACATATTATTATATATATAAAAAAAAAAAAAAGCAAAGAGTTTTTTTTTTGCAAGAGAAGACTTTTGCTCTGATGAACCCATATGGCGATGTTAAAAAGAAACATGATGTCATCGCATAATTATACCTTGATGGTATTAACGCAGGTGTCACCGTCTCTCTGGACAGCATCCACAGTCTCCCTCTTTGCTGTTATCTCAGAATTCAGTGCCTATGGATTATATATACACATGACAAAACTTTTTTTTAAGATTTAAGATTTAAAGAGTCGTAATGGAACTGAGTTGTGATAAGTTGTAGTCTAACTAACTACACATTTTATAAATAAAGAATACAGTCAAACCTTTTGTTGGGTAAGGAGTTTGTTGACGACAGTGATGTCATCTGTCGTAGCGCTCAGCTGAGCTTCTGTACGCCTTTTGGTGTCATTAATCCAGGTGGTGAGAGCTGAGCTCGAGTTCAGGTAATACTTTAGCTGCTGCAGGTATGTCTCCAGATCTGAATACCTAAGACAAAAAGAGTTTACTGAAGTTAACATTTTATATAGGCTACATACAGAGTCAGCCAAAAAATTTATACACACTTCAGAAAAGAAAAATAGTATGTTGAGTGGAAACTTGGATTCGAGTAACTTGGTCTATGAGCGTTTTGCAAGACGAGCAAAATTCTTTCATAAAATTTAACTTAATAAATTAGGTCTTGATATACGACTACTGTAGTACGCATGCACTCTGTCTGCCGAGTGTCACATGATCACAACTAAGCCAATGGTTCTTCTCTTTCTCGTGCTGTGGGATTGTGGGTAATCGTCTCCCATGCTCAGTCTCAGTGCGCGTGCATCAATCGTATAGTCAACATCCGTGCACAAGTGTGTGATCATAAAGCATTTTTTAAATTTTGTGTCCAAGTGTAGTGACTGTTCTTTAGTAACTGTACTGCAACAACGGCCCTCGTGAAGAAAAAGGTTAAAAGGCAGTGCGGGAGATCAATCTGTTTAACGACAATCCAATGTCACTTTTCCGCAAAATTTTCAGAAGGAGGTGAAAGTGAGTGTCATTAGAGAGGTTCCTTGTTAAAGAAGTTTGCTGACAAAGAAGGGATTCCGTTAGTGTGTGTGCGCGTCAGAAAGTCGTCCTACACAGGAGCCTCCCCTCATCCTCCTCTCTCCCGTCTTGCTTTAGCTACAGTTCTTTTAAAGGGAAAGTACAAAAAAAAAAAAAGAGAGAGACAAAAAAAAAAGTTCTTGCCTGCTGTTAATCTGTGTCTGAATTCGCTTCCAGCGATCAGAGAGCTGCTTTACATGCTCACTGTACAGACACAGGTCAACATCACACCTGTGACAGTTCTGATCAATTTGCTCATTGCACTGACGAGCCTTGATCATTTCATCCTCTAGTGAATGCAACACACCCTCCTTCTGATCGAGCTCAGACCGCATGACCTGAGGAGCATAGACATCTATTATAAATCCACATTTTCAAATTTTGCTAACGTACTTATCACGGTTACATTTTGTTTGTATTAGGGTTTATTGCAATATCAGCTGCACAGGCTACTTCATGGTAGATACATATTAAACATCCAACCAATTTATACGAACCAATATAATATTAAGGTAGTAAAGAATGTATGTATATATACACACACACATACATAAAAAATGGATAAATAAATATCACATTATAACTTGTGGCCTTGGCCAGAAGAACTTGGCCAAAGAAGTTTGTTCTGGTCAAAATCGTTGCCTCATGGCATTAAAACTTGGGCAGGTCAAAATTATATGCTTTATAGTCAGATTAATGCTACAGCGCTGACATTTTGGAGCTTATCCCGGTTAAATAAATAAGCATTACCCTAAGAGTGCTCTGGTACTCCTGGACTTCAGATGGCTCCAGTGATGTGGTCTCTCTCTCTGTGAGTCGAGCTTCATAAACCTTCACTACGTCCTCTGCCTGTAGTAGCACCTGATGCAAAGACTTCAGTGCCTTTAACCTGAAGCAAAAAGTGTAACTTAAAAAAAACAAAAAAAGCTTCTTTTTTTTTTAAAGCCAGTTCTGTTTATTTTCTACCTTTGTAGATAAGTGGAAGAGTGAGACCGCAGCTTGTCAAGTCTCTGGTTAATGAGGTTGAGTTGACTTTGAAGAAACTGCGCTTTATCCGTGTCTTTCGTAGCCTCTAATTCTGTTAGCACCGGTCCTTTTAGCCTCTGAAAATCTCCTCTCAGTGACTCCACATCCCTCATTGTTGCCTGTGTACATCACAGTGACGAAGAAGGTACAGATGTTATTAAGTGCTATATATATATATATATATCTCGGTTTGCTTTATAAGGAGTGTGTGGGTGTAATGTGTGCTGCTTTTACCTGTGTGCCAGTGATAAGACTGGTGTATTGTGCTGGTGCTCCCTGTCCCATTGGGATGTGCTGGTGTGTACCGAGTGCAGACTCCAGAGCATGCAGCTTTAGCTGCAGGGCATGCAACTCACTCAGCACGCTGACACCAGTTACAACTACCTCCTTATCTGTAAAACATAGAAGTTGAATGAGAAAAACACGTACTTGTGAATCCGGCAGGTCAATCTACTTCTACTGTACTGTATGAACTCACTGTAGGCTGGAAGCTGTTCGACCAGGTTATCGTAATGTTTCTGGGCTCCATTATACTGGCTCTCAATGGCTTTCTTATCATCCTCTTCAAACATCTCAGAACCCAAACAATTCCTCTGGTACTCCTGATAGTGACTCTCCAAGCTCTTCATGATGCTGCGGTACTGCTCTGGCCGCATTTGAGTCAGCTGCAGACACAAAAAGCCATAGTATTAGATCATCACAGAAGAAATAAACCGGTATTCAGGGTGTGGGTTGTTTAGTGCTGAGCTGCAACAATGAGGAACCAGTCGGAGGAAAATTAATTCCTGAACAAACAACACAACCTAGAATCGTAAAACACACAATAATCATGTGGTGTTTAAAAATAATTTAAAATGACATGCATTAGGCCTTACTATAACTGAAACGCTTTAATGTTCTGCTTAACTTTTTGGTAGAGCATATTTTGAGCCATTAGATCTTATCAAAAATTTTGTTAAAATTAACCAGATTGAGCTACCTCTACCACCATGGTTGAGGTACAGTATGCTATGCTAAAAAAAACAACAAATAACCAAAGCCAATAAATATTGCAGTTTCTGTGTCATGCTAAGAAAAATAGTGATGGTTTAATGTCTAAAAATACTTTTAGCATGAAAGGACATCTAAACCGTTTGAAAGAGGCCTCTATATTAGGGTCTATACAAAAGCATTTATTGTCATTAGAAAAAAAAAAAAGATGCTAAGTAAAGTGTTTTTCAATTGAGTTTTCCTCTGTCAGGAATTTCAGTAATAAGCTCTTTAACTGAGCATTAATAATATACATGTTGTATATGTTTTTCTATTTGCTGTATCATAAACCCCTCCACCTACCTCTGACCCAAGACTAAAAAAAGAAAATCTAAATAAGGGTTCAAAAGGTTAGAAACAAAGTTTGCAAATACAGTGGAACCTTGGATTATGAGCATAAATCGTTCAGGAACCGCGCTCGTATTTCAAAACACTCGTCAACCAAATCAAATTTTCCCATAAGAAATAATGAAAACTCAATTCCTTTTATTCGTTTTATTCGTTCCACAGCCCCAAGAAATAAATACATTAAAATAATTAACACAAAATATTAAGTAAAAATAAAACAAATTAACCTGCACTTTACCTTTAAAAAAAAAAGTAAAAATAAAT